>MU759213.1:6055-32285 GCA_026770625.1 Nicotiana glauca | reverse complement strand
GCAATACTGCCTGGTTCGTGGGTAAATAACTGAGGGATAAAGGGTATTCTGGGAACAATGAAAGGGTAAATAGGTAGAAACTGAAAGCAAGTGAGGGCAGAATAGACAATTCAAGGGGTAGGAATATGGTAGAATTAGCTAGAACCTTCTAGAATGGGTTCTAGTGCAAGTTTTAATAAAATAAATGTAGCAACTTGTCTAACAAGTTAAAAAATGAGGGACTCTTAGATAATTACCAGTTTTAAATTTCTTTCCAAATTCCAACTCTATAAATAGGCAATTTCAGCCATAATTCAGAAGACTTTTTGAACCCTATAATCTTTAGAACCCTAGAAAATCACTAAAAAATACCTATTAAATTCCAGATCTGGAATTAATCTTTCCAGATCATATTCTTCTCTTTCACAACCAAAATCCGTGTCAAAAACCAAAAGAAAAACAATCAGAAATCAGTAAAAATCAAGACAAATACTGTTCCATTAGATTTTCAGTTGAATTTTGATTATTAAGGCTCAATATATGTTAGTTGAAGATTAAAATCGTGTGAGTCAAATTGAAGAAGTTTTGAGGGTGCAATTACCCTTTTTTTGGTTGATTCTCCTTATGCTTTGCTTGCTGAAGCCTCCTTTCTAGCTTCAGAGGTTTCAGAGGAATGTTAGTTGAAATTTGGGCAATTTTAAGTCTATTCAAGTTAGTCCTTCGAATTGGATTGGATCCTGTGTTTGCTGTGCTTGAAATTGAATTATCATTAGAGATTTTTGAGCGTTGAAAATCATCCTTAGTGCTGTTGAAAATCATCCTGATTGCTGCTGTTGTTGTTTGTAACTGGAGCTGTTAATTGCTGCTATTGACATCCTCATTTTCTGTTGTTTCATTTCCAGGTACGATTCTAAGTTTGTACAATGTATCTACTCGTTTTGAGCAACATAATATGAAGCTGCAGTTGGATTGGCCTTCCATATTTCATTCTGATTACATTTAAATAGGATGTAATGGTGCTTTGTAGTTAGACCTTATGTTCATATTGCAATTTGTAATTTGTTCACATTAGACTCTGATTAAGGTTTTGTAATAAAAGGACTGTTTTAGTAATAGAATTGGATAGCTGTAGTTTAGAATTTTTTAGTATGAAGCAAACACATAAAGATGATCCTGCAAATGAATAATTAGGCTGTTTGATATCCAAATATCAATTTAGATTTTGACATATGACTAGTAAATATACAGGTACTAGTGAGTCACTAATTTCATCTCGTTCTTTAGTAATCAATCCTAGAATAAGTCAAAAGGACAATAAAGTACTTAGTTCAATTATTAGTTTATTACTGCAAATTTTGTTCTATTAATTGATTACTTGATTAGTTGTTTCCTCTCGAGTCAGAGTAGTTAGAATAATAACATTTCCAGTTAAGATTTTAAATAAATAATAACAGTTTGAATATCAAACTAATGATATTAAAGTCTTAGATTTCTCATTGTTGGATTGTATTATTGGATTAAGGACTGAACAGCCCTGTGAATGAATAGGGCCTGGGCTCTATCTCATCTGCACCAAGCCCGTACGTGAGAGATGCTTCTTTGAAAAGCATATCTGAATCTGTATAAGGCCTGTCGTAAGGCCCAAACGTTTGCAACTCAGGAGAACTCCTTTGTTAACACAGCAATTAGGCAAAAAAAATGATAAGCAATTAGGACTTTTCTTTCATTTTAGAGACAAAAACAAATAAAAAAATGTAGTACACTATAGGCTTGACCTTTTAAAATAAATGAGATGAGCCTCGTTTAATAATAAAATACACGGGGCCCTCATTTAATTGTTATAAAACACGTAGATTTGGAATGACCGTTTAGCAAATTTCACGGTCTTTCCCAAAGTTAACAAGACGTAGATATTTTAGGCGCGATTTTTTAATATACATTCTCAAGTACGGGTGCACATTTATGTGACCCAAATCTTACTCTCAACGAAGTCGAAATGTATTTAAAGCCACAGGCGTACTGGTACGTGTGGTTCAAAAAATGCATTTTCACGACGTTGCAATTCCTTAAAATTGATAAAGCGGAATATTAATAATGCATAATAATGGAATATATAAAAATCAGATAAAAGCAAATACAACAGTTGAGCGACCGTGCTAGAACCACGGAATTCGGAAGTGCCTAACACCTTCTCAAGGATTAACAGAATTCCTTATCTGGATTTCTAGTTCGCAGACTGTAACAGAGTCAAACTTTCCTCGGTTCGGGATTAAACGGTGACTTGGGACACCATTATATTCTCAAGTGGCGACTCTGAAAATTTAAATAACTAATCCCGTTCCGACTGTCCTTAAATTGGAAAAACTCCTTTCTCTTCTTTATTATATCCATTCCCGGGGTGTAGTAAAATAAGCGGGGCTTCCTGTAAAGAAAGAAAAAAGGAGGTGTGAAAATTAAAGCAGTTAAAAGTTGAAATTTCCTCATAGGTTCATAATTGTTTAAAATCAAATAATTTAAGCCGAATGTAGTAGTTGAGCGACCGTGCTAGAACCGCGGAACTCGGGAATGCCTAACACCTTCTGCCGAGTTAACAGAATTCCTTACCCAGATTTTTGATACGCGGACTGTTAAACAGAGTCATCATTTACCTCGATTTGGGATTTCAAACCGGTGACTTGGGACACCAAGAATCTCCCAGATGGCCACTCTGAATTTTAAATAAATCCCGTTTCGATTGTCCTTTAATTGGAAAAACTCCATTATTTTACCCTTCCTCGGAGGTGTAGTAAAAAAGGAGGTGTAAAAGCTCTGGCGACTCTGCTGGGGATGGTACTCAGAACCACTGGTTCAGGGTTCAAGAATTCGAGCTTGGAATAATTGTTGTATTTGGCTTATTCATTATCTGGTTTTTATTACATGTTTTGGCTTAAATGTGCTAAATGTTGCTCTTTACCGCTTTGATAATTTTTGAACTGTGTATATATACTATCTTCTCGCACACCCTCTGAGTCTTCTTGAAATCAAAATTGGGCATTTGCTTGACATAGCCCACTTTCTTTGAGATAGCCGAGGTGCTTGGCACCCGATGAAGGATTTTAGTCACACATGTTTTAGCCGGGGAGCACCACCAGTTAAGCCGGAAAGCAATGCTACCGGTACACTGACCCTCTTCGGCTCGGGTCGTCCGCTTGAGTAAGTCAGTCTAGATACTTTCTCCAATATGATTTGAACCTAGATGAACAAACTTCATGCTGGATATCCCTAGTAGGTTCGCTTTATTTGCATTATGTGCATTTGACTTTGGAGACTCAACACAGGGGTTGAGTCTGTCTAGGACAGGTGTACCAAAAAACAAAGAGACCATCCTGATGCATCTTACTTGCTTCTTGTGCATTCATTTGCTTCGGATCTGCATATTGACCAGGTTTTAAAAAAATGGGAAGAAAGTTGAGAGAAAAATGAGAAAACTGAAAACATATAATAAAATACTTGTTTTGAAAAATCAGTGTCCAAAATATGCCAAAACTTTGCCGAAATTTCAAAAAAGAAAAGAGAAATTTTTTTTTTTTGCTATAAATATTTGTTTTTTTAGAAAATAGTTGGTTTGTCAAAATAGGCAGAACTACGTAAGTTTGATTCTCACCGGATGTGGGATACGTAAGCAACCCCCATCGGGCTCAACTATTTTTTTGAAAATTAAAAAATATAATTAGGGATACATAAAGGTCATTAGTTTTGCCACAAGTAAAGGTGACACCATTCTTGCCTAAAATAGCCAAACATCCCCGAAGGGGCGTCAGAAGGCTGTTTTGGCAAGATCGGCCTATGGTCATTTCTCAAAATTTTTGGCCGATCAGCAAACATAGCCTTTAAATCTACTTCATTAAAGTACTAAAATACTGTATTGGCAAAGCCGGACATTCGTATAAATTTTTTGAAATAGTGATAAAACTTTTTGAGTCAAAATAAGTCTTGATTGTCTTTTAACTAAAGTCACCCTAATAAATGTGCAGAATGAGCACGAACCGAGAATTACCAATAACACTCATGAACTGGATCCTTCTAGAATTGCATATGTGGTGGAATGATCTGGGCGAATCAGGGCAAGATAAGGTAAATCTGCACTTGGGAGGTCTCACTAGTTTATTAAAAATTAATTCTAGGGGAGATATTATAAAGGCGTTGGTGACATTCTGGGACCCGGCCCACAATGTATTTCGTTTCTCAGATTTTGGGCTCACCCCAACCTTGGAAGAAATAACTGGATATATTGGGGGTCCTAAATTTACTCTGAGGCACCAGTACATAGTTGCTCCGAGAGCGGTCACCGTGCATAGTTTCTTAGACTCACTGAAGATAAGCAGGATTGTCCATAACACAGACTTGGCAGCTGGTTTTTGCAATCCACAATTCATATACCAGAGATATGGCCACATAGGGGGTTTAATAACCCAACAAACAAAATCTGTAGCAAAGGAAACCGCCATAAATGAGAGGAGCATAGATGTTTTGCTTTCATGGTGGTCTTCTTGGGACTTCTGGTGTTCCCTAGGAAAGACGAAAATAATGAAATAAAAATAGCCGGGTTTGTCAGCACCTTGCTTACCCAGTCCAAAAGCACTCTTGCACCCATGATAGTAGCTGAAATCTTCCGCGCTCTCACGGCCTGCAAAGCCAGAAGAGACTTCTTTGAGGGGTGTAACTTATTGCTCCAAATGTGGATGATTGAACACCTATGCCATCATCCGCAATTCCTGAGTTATGGGTCAACAAAGAAAACCTGCATAGAGGAATTCTATAAAAGGATTGAGGTGATCAGCTTGCCGGAAGAGGTCACCGGATGGATATCACACCTCCGTTCCGTCACCGCTAGCCAAACAGAATAGATATTTGGATGGTTACCTATAGATGAGATTGTATATATGCCAGGTACCGGGCCTCACTGCCTCTTGATGGGACTCAGAAACATCCAACCATATGCACCGTATCGGGTTTTGAGACACCTTGGGAGATGCCAAATCGTGCCGAAAGATGAAGATCTCATTACCCAAGTAGTCGAGATTGGTCCTGATGGCCAGTTTCCTTGAAACATCAGTCCGCCAGATTTGGAGCGAGTGTCAATACTTAGCGGCAAACACCATGGTACGGGATCGATCCAATGGAGAAGTTTCACCAGCGTACTATGCTTGGTTTCGAAGGGAAATTACGTTCTGGAGGCTAGCTAAAAGAGGTCACCTTCAAGATTTTGTCAAGTCATCACAAGAACATTGAGATTGGTTAGCCAGAGAAAATGAATACGGGGCCAAAATAGGGAGGTTGGAAAAATAGGTCCAGGACCTCAAGTTCAACAACAGTATCCAGGTAGCTGCGGATAAGGGAGAAAGGAAAAAACTAGTTTAAGAGAATGAAGCCCTCAAAGATAAGATCCAAAAAATGAAGATAGCCACCCAGAATGTAGAAAGGAGCTGGATTGTATATATGCCAGCTATCGGGCCTCACTGCCTCTTGATGGGACTCAGAAACATCCAACCATATGCACCGTATCGGGTTTTGAGACAACTTGGGAGATGCGAAATAGTGCCGAAAGATGAAGATCTCAGTACCCAAGTAGTTGAGATTGGTCCTGATGGCCAGTTTCCTGAAACATCAGTCCGCCAGATTTGGAGCGAGTATCAATACTTAGCGGAAAACACCATAGTACGACATCGATCCAATGGAGAAGTTTCACAAGGGTACTATGCTTGGTTCTGAAGGGAAATTATGTTCGGGAGGCCAGCTAAAAAAACTCACCTTCAAGGTTTTGTCAAGTCATCACAAGAACATTGGGATTGGTTAGCCACAGAAAACGAATACGGGGCCAAAATAGGGAGGTTGGAAAAATAGGTCCAGGACCTCAAGTTCAACAACAATATCCAGGTAGCTGTGGATAAGGGAGAAAGGAAAAAACTAGCTCGAGAGAACGAAGCCCTCAAAGATCAGATCCAAAAAATGAAGATAGCCGCCTAGAATGCAGAAAGGAGCTGGATTGACAACAAAATCATGAATGAGCTGAAAATGAAAGTCCTCGAATGTCAAGAGGACCGGGAAAATCTAAAGTTAACCTGGCGAGAATCCGGGCAAGATAGACAAAGGGCGTGGAAAATTGGGAACAACTTATGCAACAAACAAAGAGGGACTACGAAGGGATCGTCACCATCATAAGGGGAAAAATAGTCAGTCTCGAGGATAAATTAATCAGACAGGCTGTAGATTTCAAAGTAGAAAAGGATCACTGCTATGACTTGATGGCTCGGATGGAGAAGGAAATGCATCGGTTCCAAAATCAAATCCTTCACGACTCTCAAGTGTTAGAAGCCTGGAATCAGCAAATAGGAAGATTGCTTCAAGAAAAAGGCAAGATCAGAGAAAGAATCGGAACCATCGCACATTATAGTGCCGCGCATGTTAGGAAATGTCTCGTACCACCTTTTTTGCTGTGGTAATGACTTTTATCCGCCAAACGATGAAGGATTTTGAGAGGTTGCAAGGGGATCTTGCATTTAGGCTCGCGGCAAGACTGAATGACGTCTCGCGGGCACCAGGATCCTTAATGTATTCTTGATTCTACTCGAGTCTGTATTATTTTTGTCTGTTGGTTTTCAAACATGTGTTTTCTTGTAATACGTTGGTTTGTTTTTATCAAAGTCTGTCAGTTTTGAGTTTGTTGAATTTTTGAGTCAGTTGTAATAAAAAATTCGCTTTCTATAAAATTTCGAATTCCCAGGAAGATACTAGCCGGCCAAAACTACGCATAGTCTGATTCATGCGGGGTCATGATACGTAGGCAATCTCCATAAGATTTGACCACCACTAAAAGAAAAAAAAAGGAAAAAATGAGAAAATAAATAGGATAAAGGAAAGTTGGAGAGACGTTAAAAGAATGGGCACAATCATGAAAAGTCGAAATGACGCAAGCAACCAAGAAAATGCATAATAGAAATGGTTAACTTCTTAGGTGCATTGCATCTTTAATATGTATTTGCATATCTGTTAAAAGCCCTAACGCTAACATGATGCCCCATTTTGTTCATTTTCAAAATTCATAAAGTTGTTTGGTTTGTGGTTCCCGAGGTAGTGACTCATCTCCACAACCTAGAAACCAAAAGGTGATGGCAGATAACAACAAAATGGAGTTAGTTTATATCGGTACCCAAAAGCGATTGGTTGAATAGGACACTGGCTTGGCTGATTAGCCAAGGATGTTAAGACAGCACATAACAAACATGTATCAGTTTTGGATGGTTGGGAAGGCACCACCACCACCGCCACCTGGTTTCTCCGATGATGTCCTTACCCAAACTTTGGCATCTCCCAATCAACCTAGTATCTCTATTACTCTTCCTCCAAGTTCTGGGAGGCTGAAGAACATAGAACGGTCATTAAAGAACGTGCAAGGGATGGGAGACCAAGGAAGTATGTCCAACCAATAGTTGTGTACACTCCCTGACGTCCGCCTGCTCGCAAGGTTTAAAGTACCAAAGTTCAACTTGAATGAGGAGTGTGGAGATCCAATAATCCATCTGAGGGAATACTGCAAGGGAATGAGGAATTTTGGTGGGAAAGACGATTTGTTAATGGCATATTTCAGTAAAAGCTTTACTGGGGTAGCTTTGGAATGGTACAATCATCAAGATGTCGGTAAGTGGCATACATGGGATGATGTGGCTCAAGATTTTGTGCAACATTTTCAGAACAATACAGACACTATCCCCGACCACTCCTCCATATCTCAGATAGAAAAGAAACCTAAAGAAAGTTTTAGTATTTTTTGGCTCAGATGGAGCGAACAAGTTGCTCAGAGTAATCATCCCATGGACAGAAAAGATGTTGTTGAGCCCCGCCTGACTTCAGTTATTGTTCCTTGTTCTCTAGGTGGACGCCTGACTTCAACTATCTTTAACTGTCGTTCCTTGTTTTCTAGGTGGACGCCTGACTTCAACTATCTTCGACTATACAAAGAAATTTTTTTGCCCCAGTTTGGTACTTGCTCTCTTTCCACAAAAAAATTCCTCCACTTTCAACAAAACTTCCTGCCCCTGTTTCAAACGCAATGAAAAAATTGGTTAGTTTAGGGTGTGGTGATTGGTTGTGATACTCCTGTTGGGGATGGTTTTCCCTTCTCTCCTTTCCATATTTGGTTTTGTCCGACTGCCTTAACCTCGGTCGAGAATTTCTGACCCTCTGACTACTCCTTATCCACAAATTTCCCCGATGTTGCTTGCCACTTCTTGTCTTCTTATCTGATCCCATACATTTCACGGAATCTTAACACATTCCATTATTTAGATTTCCAATGATGCCTTTTACGTCCCATCACATTATCGTTGGCCTGTCCTAGCCACACTTCGCTTTGCACCATATTGGAAATTGGTAGTAAGCTTTAAAATCCCTTCTTATTTGTTAAAATAAAATTATCATTGAAAAATCCTTAGTCAAAAGAAGAAAAAATGTAATGATTTCAAAAGACAAAATAAAAAGAGAAGATCGTTTGAGAAAAGAAAAGGAGTTATCTGAATGGGATAACCGATCCCAATGATCATGTTGTGCATTTCGGATTAATCAACCTAGTCTATTCAATTCAATCAATTTCCAATTGTCTCACTCCGCACTTCAAGATTTTCACTACCCAACTCTTTGCTGAATCACCATCTTTGTTCTGCTTGATGCCTCGATGGATCTCTGCCATCAACCTTATCTCATTTGCCCTTTCTCTATTCCTCGCCGTCTCGTGGTGCCCGTGAAGGTTTTCACCAGTAAGACTCTCTCATTTTTGGATTTCTCTCATCTTTCATCGCCTTATAGTGCCCTTCGAGGGTTTTCACCACTAAGACTCTCTCATTTCTCTCATCTTTCGTCGCTTTACAGTGCCCTTATGGGTTTTCACTAATAAGATTCTCTCATTTTCCATTTCCTTGCTTAAACCGGAGTGTTGCCCCTGGTATGAATCATCTTTACTTGCTTGATTTGGCACCTCTCAAAGACTGATCGGGAGGTCTTTCTTTGGACATTGATATGGGTTCTTGGATATGGTTGGAAAGAAAAAGGGTATCAATAGCTCAACCAAATTCAATGGATTAGAATTATAACTTTTGGAACCAAATTTCTTATTACAAACAAAACTTCTGCCCCAGTTTCTTGCTTAGGGATCTTTCGATTTTTATTTCCCTACGACCGAGCCGTGAAGCTGCCTACGTATCCTTAAGAGGAATCAGGTCAAACGTATTTCACCCAAATTCCTTGTTGTTACAGTTTTTCTTTTCATGTATTGTTATTTTTCTTTTTTGTTTTCCTTTTCTTTATTTTTTCCTTTTTTTTCTTTCTTCTCTTTTCCTTTCTTGTTGGTTATTGATTCCAAAAGAGGGGTACGAAACAAAATAAATAAGGCTCAAAAGGGTGAACAAAGGGTAAAGTGTTTAGATAGCAGAACAAATTGCCTTCGTCATTTCAACCTTCGAGATAATGCCAAGTACAAACAATCAGTGATTATACTAAAGAAATTATACATAATATCTCTTGACTGTATCAGAATTGATAGCCATATCTAGCATTTTCCTTCAATATTTGTTAAACATAAAGCGTCATTAGACAATACTCTGGTTACAATGAACGGTCCTTGCCAGTTCGGGGCGAACTTGGCCTTTGCTTCAGCCTAATGTGGAAAGATCCATTTCAACACTTGCTGCCCCACTTCAAACCTTCTGGGACGCACCTTCTTGTTATACGCTCTTGCCATCCTCTTTTGATACAATTGTCCATGACATACTGCGGCTAATCTTTTTTCATCAATTAAACTCAACTGCTCCAAATGGGTTTTGACCCACTTATCATCATCAATCTCAGCCTCGGCGACAATCCGAAGAGACGGGATTTTGACTTTTGTAGGGATCACTGCTTCAGTGCCATATACCAATAAATAAGGAGTTGCATCTACTGAAATACGAACAGTAGTGTGATAACCTGACAGTGCAAATGGTAATTTTTGTGCCATTGCCTGGAACCTTCTACCGTTTTCCTCAGTATTTTGTTTATGTTCTTGTTGGCCGCCTCGACTGCTTCATTTGCCTTGGAACGATATGGAGTAGAATTGCGATGTGTAATCTTAAAATGTTGACACACTTCCTTCATCAAATTGCTGTTAAGATTAGCACCATTATCTGTGATGATTACCTTTGGGATTCCAAATCGACAGATGTTATTTAATAATTCAATGGATCCAACCGTGGGATAAGCAGTATATGATGGCAGATAATGTTTCAACTTTTGTATTACCCAAGTTAGGGTGCAATACGTTCTCTCTAGGTGAAGTCAGGCGTCTACCTGTAGAACAAGGAACAATAGTTGAAGTTTTTGAAGTCAGGCGTCCACCTGGAGAACAAGGAACAATAGTTGAAGTTTTTGAAGTTAGGCGTCCACCTGGAGAACGAGGAACAATAGTTGAAGTTTTTGAAGTCAGAAGCCTGCTTGGAGAACAGAGGCATACCTTTTAAGTTGTTAAAGTTAGGAGCTCGTCTGGAGAACAGAGGCGTACCTTTTAAGTTGTTGAAGTCAGGAGCCCGTCTGGAGAGCATAGGCGTACCTTTTAAATTGTTGAAGTCAAGAGCCCACCTGGAGAACAGAGGCGTACTTTTAAGTTGTTGAAGTCAGGAGACTGCCTTGAGAACAGAGGTGTACTTTTAGAGTTTTTGAACTCAGGAGCCCGCCTGGAGAACAGAGGTGTACTTTTATAGTTTTTGAAGTCAGGAGCCTGCCTGGAGAACAGAGGAATTAAAATCAAGTTTTTGAAGTCAGGAGTCCGCCTGGAGAACAGAGGAAGTAAAATCAAGTTTTGAAGTCAGGAGCCCGCCTGGAGAATAGAGGAAGTACAATCAAGTTGTTGAAATTAGGAGCCCGTCTGGAGAACAGAGGAATACATTTCAAGTTGTTGAAATTAGGAGCCCACCTGCAAAATAGAGGAATACATTTCAAGTTGTTGAAATCAGGAGCCCGCCTAGAGAACAGAGGAATACATTCATGTTTTGAAATCAGGAGCCTGTCTGGAGAACAGAGGAATACATTTCAAGTTGTTGAAATCAGGAGCCCGCCTGGAGAACAGAGGAGTACATTCAAGTTTTGAAATCAGGAGCCCGCCTGGAGAACAGAGGAATAGAGTTCAAGTTATTGAAATCAGGAGCCCGCCTGGAGAACAAAGGAATACATTCAAATTTTGAAGTCAGGAGCCCGCATGGAGAACATAGGAATACATTCAAGTTTTGAAGTTAGGAGCCCGCCTGGAGAACAGAGGAATACATTTCAAGTTGTTGAAATCAGGAGCCTGTCTGGAGAACAGAGGAATACAATTCAAGTGAAGAAGTCAGGAGTCCGCCTAAAGAATGAAGGAAGACAACAATAATCAAAAGAAGACGGTTAAAAGATCAGCAGTCAGGTACCTGCCTGAAGAAAGGGGGAGAACATCTCAAGAAGTCAGTGCAAGGCAGTAACAAAAGAATTATTGTAGAAAAATACAAGTCGACAAGGTAACAACGGTCCCAGAACAAGTCCATGAATAAGTATTTGTAATTCATAGGATATAGTCCAGTTTAACTTCTTTATTTCTTTTAGCATGGTGTAATAAGGAGGTCAGTAAGCAGTAGTAGCAGCAACAGCAACAACAGTAAATCACTGCTTCGCGGTAGTCCCAGCTACCGAAACTTCCCGAACTACATTGACCTGATTCCTTTTTAGCCAAGGATATGTAGGAAACCTTTGAAGCAGAGGTTCGGTCAAATCTTTCAAAAATGCTTCACACAGAGTATTCAAACGGGCAAAAATCGCTCGTATCTACTCACTTTATCTTTGCACGAAAATTCTTCATGTTTGCGAGCAAAGAGAGGCAGCTGTGAACACGTGATTTTTGCCTCACATGAATTACTCCCACAAAATCAAAACAAAAAAAAAGTTCGTTTATTGTGTGCAATTTTGTGAATTTTTGTGGTATTTTTTTCTTTTATTGTTTGCATTTGTTTGCGCATGTTTATTTGTTAAATCTGTAAAAAAATTTACAAAAAAATATGTTGCATTCGCATTTAGGATTTACTTTGATATTTTGGAATTAATTAATAAATATGTGAATTTCATTAAAAAAAATGTATTTTGCATTTTTTAGTGTTCAGTGTTAAATTGTGTGATTTTCTTTTAATTCAATATTTCGTTATTTGTGATAATGACTACTTAGGGTCAATTAATATTTTTAGGATAAGTTGATCAAGAATTAATCTAGCTTGTATTTTTATTTTTTTTACTAGGAAGAAAATTGAAAAAAGAGAGAGAATGAAATAGGAATTGGGCCAATTTTAATTAAGTTCCCAAGCCCAAACATCCAAACACCCTTACACAGCCCAAATTACCCCCCATCCGGTCCAAATTGATTAAGCCATTTTGACCATCCAAACGACGTCTTTTTTGTCACACTCAATCCGAACCGTCGATCTCATTATATCGAATGGTCCAGTTCGTCTCCAGCGTCGATGAAACGATGCTATTTCGGGTTGGCTGATCTGAGCCGTCCATAAATTTGATTGAACAGTCCATATCTTTACCCACCAACCAAACCCGATCCGCCCTTGAACCGATCCAACACCCTATAAACCAAATGACCTCGTTTGGAATGTCCAAACAAATCTGAACCATCGAAATCATTTGATCCAACGGACCAAATTAGCCTGTCTCCTAAGTATTTAGGTAACCAAACAGACCCTACCCCCTCCCCCCACCCCTCAAACACCCCACCCTCAGCATCTCGTCGCTCGGAGACGACCCCCAAACCCTAGCCGCCACCCCTTTCCATCACCGTAAACCCGGCGACACTGGCTCCGATGGCTACCAAATTCACACCCCAGCTTCCCCTTAACCTCCTCATCCCAAAACCCTTGTCCGTTTCCCTCAGATCTTGCCCAAGCCCCTCGAATCTTAAATCAAAAGAGGTTGGTCGAACATTAACCCTCCCCAAATACCTCCAAATTGAGACCATACAATCACTGGACCACCCTCAGCCCAAATCCCTTACCAGCTTCCCCCGAATCCCCTTCAAAATGCTCGAATATCGAATCTGAACCCTAAGTTCACGAGCCCTAAAATACAAAAGGCCTGTAAGGGATTCTTTGAACAGATTGGACCTTAGTTTTTGGGTTTTTGCTTGAAAACCCAAGTTTAAGGTCTAGTCCGGTCGAAAAATTGAAAGACCTTTCAAAAATTTCTTTGTTATTAACTTTCTTCATTATCTTTCATTTTGGTTTCTCCCTTCTCTTTCAGACTTTTTATTTGGTCCAGTTTCGTCAGTCTTGTTCTTCATTAAGTGTATGTTAGAAGCCTTCCCCTTTAAATTGATAAATAGGTTTGTTCATTATATTAATCTGAATTTCATAGTCAGTTAGACTTTTGTTGAAATTACTCAAAATTGCTGTTATTTCTAGTGGTCATTTTGAATCGTTTGGTTTGGTTTCAAATATGTTTTGTTGGTTTAAGAGGTTTAAATGGGTCAACTAGTCGGGTCATTGATCCATGACCCATTTGAGGGTCAGAAATAGGTTAGTTCAATTGGCTGCAAGCCCGAATGTGATTTGCCTTGGGTCAAATTTGACCCAGGCTGTTCTGGTATTAAATAGTAGGGGGTTTAATGGTTAATGAGAAGGTTAAGGGGAATTAATTTAAAACATGGGCATGCCCATACCATTGATTAAAATATAGGCATGCCCATACCAGAATTTTAAAATGGATTAATAGTGAACCCGACACCCTGCTTAGTGTCTTTATAGGCTAGAAATTCAGATAATATGATGGGGGGAAATGGTTCTTAATTAAAAGTGGAAATGCAGGCCTCTAATGCTCTTAAGAGCTGGAAAAGGTTTAAGGGGGATATATAAAATGGTGATATTGAGACCTTAAGGGGAGGGGGGGGGGGAAGAGAAATATAGACGGGAAAAAACCTAAGAGAGAAATATAGGAAGTCTAAAAACTGAGGGAAAAAAATTTCGGCAAAGCTGACAGTTTAAGACGAACTCACAGAAATACAGAGAGTGTTTGAGAGGATAGGTACATTGAGAGCTTACTACTAAAAAAATACAGAAGATGCATCAGTTCTTACTGTTTCATTGGTTTTCCACCTCTGTTTCAATTTCTCCTGGGTCATTTGGGTTCGAGAGTGGTTTGAGTTTAGGCCATTCAACTTCGGTTTATGTCTGCTGGTGTGCTGTGGGTCTGAAACTATTTTCTATTAATTTCTGAGTTTGAAGTCTATGTTTCCTGTTGTTGCTGCTATACACTGCTTCCTCACTTCTCCTTTCCTTCATTTTTAGGTACACATTTGACTCTGAGATCATGTATGAAGTGTTGGTTTGCTGAATGAAATGAAAGAGGATTCAACACGTTTTAGCTTTAACTTAGGTCCTTGTTCTTGTATCTCATTTTTTGTTTTTAGTATAATGGATGTTTACTAGTTTGGTTATAATTAATAGGATTCAGACATGAAATTGAATGAGATAAGTCTTACCTGATCATGTGTAAGGTTTAAAATCGAGATTTATGATTCCAATATGTATTGGTAAAGACTCTCATGTGAGGGGTGTTAGTTAACAGTCTTATACTTTACACATAGAGTTTATTGCATTGGATCTCCCATTCATTAGGTGTTGATTTAAAGTCAGTTTTTGCTGGTTTAATTATATAGGTTATTTGTTAGAAAGTAACTGTAGTTGTTGAAATTCAATAAAAACTATTTTGTTTGTTCACTTCACGAGATAAGTTTCCTACTCATAGAAAGATATTTTGGGTTTGTAGCTTTGCAATGGTCATTCAGTCCTAAGTATTCCTGTTGAGTTGTTTGGTATCCAGTTTCAGCAGTTTTAGTTTAAATTTTATAGCTTCTTAACTGTATTGGTATCATATTTTGATGTTTTAGTTGGCTCGCATAAATGTGTTCTTTCACCAGCATTATATTTCGTGAATATTTGTGTGCATTGAATCATGATGTAATGTTGACTGTCGTCATGTGGGTTCAAAATGAAACCCCTCGTGAAGGTTGCTTTGCATAGGCTTCGTAAACGTTAGGCTATCATTTTGGCCCAATTATCCATGCGTTCTTTTTCCCGTCTAGTGGCCAAATTGGGCCTCGCTGGGAACCCATTTGCTCAATCCGCTGTGTCTGTGGATGCAAGCTTCCATACGTAGGCCCGACGGATATCTTTGGTGACAATTAAAATGCAGGCCATTCTTTGCTAACGTTTATAAACGTAATTGAGTTCTTAATTTGGTAAGATAATAATAATCCTAGCATCGTCGCATCTAAGTAGTTAAGCATTGTAAATAGTTGAGGCGATCTATATCGTTTAGTTCATAACCAATTTTAGGGCTATCGCAAATTAATATGAAAACCTTTAAATAGGATAACTCGAGGAGAGCCATGCCAAGCAAAGTGCTAATGGCATGACCATAGCTTTTATTAACCCATGTTCGAGCTTTAGAATTCGAGACATGTTTTAATAGTATTGCAGTTCTCTCAAACAAAATAAGTAAATAAAAGTAGTTAAAATTTGAAATTTGCACATAGGTCCATAATTGTTTAAAATCAGATAATTTAAGCAGAATGTAGCAGTTGAGCAACCGTGCTAGAATCACGAAACTCGGGAATGCCTAACACCTTCTCCCGAGTTAACAGAATTCCTTACCTAGATTTTTGATTCGCGGACTGTTAAACAGAGTCATCCTTTTCCTCAATTTGGGATTTCAAACCGGTGACTTGGGACACCATGAATCTCCCAGCTGCCGACTCTGAATTTTAAATAAATCCCGTTTAGATTGTCCTTTAATTGGAAAAACTCGATTATTATACCCTTCCTCTGGGGTGTAGTGAAAAAAGAGGCGTGACAGATGGAGGTAGTGCTTAACCTCAGAAGGAAGAAAAGTAGCATTATGTAATGCAAGAAATCCAGGATGAATGTAGTGCTTAACCTCGGAAGACAGAAAAGTAGCCTTATGCAATGCAAGAAATGTAGAGTGGAGGTAGTGCTTAACCTCACAAGGTAGAAAATTAGCCTTATGCAATGCTAGAAATGCAGGATGGAGGTAGTGCTTAACCTCGAAAGGCTGAAAAGTAGCCTTATGCAATGCAAGAAATAAAGGTGAGGAGTAACAAAATTTCTTAGCTGAGAGATGATAGCTGATAGCTGATTGCGTCATTGTGGCTGCTGAGGTTGTCGTGTGCGGATACCACTTGTAAATAGGCGATGATTCTGAGAGTTGTATTCCTGAAAAACATGAGTATGTAATCGTATCTAATGACTTTATGTCTTGGGGTGCCTGCATTCAAAGAAAAATCATGAGTTTTGTAAAGGGGAAGGTTAGTTCGTCTTCCCGTGGACTTCGCTCATCCTACCCGACCCTTGTTTCGGTGATACTATGCGTATCCTTGGGGTAGCATTGCTAAACAAAACAATTTTGATAATGGACATGCATGATTTATTAAAATATGACATAAATATACATAATCTAAAATAGTTTTCTTTTAGATGAACCGACGACTGCGATGCGGTTGAAGACATTGCAACCTCACTCACCGAAATTTTGAGGGTCCTCCTCAAACTTCTGCCCTAATTTACTGGGCTGGGGTTTCTGACGTCTGCATGCGATGAATGGCTGAAAGTTGACTTTGGAATTTTGAGGGTCCTCGTCAAAATTCTGCCTCAGTTTCCAATATCGGGGGAAATGAAAAATTTATTGAATTGTGACCGAACCCATAAGGCTGCCTATGTATCCCCTCTTAAACGGGAAACAGGTCAGACGTAGTTCAAATTACATAAGGAAATCATAAGTGGTTGCACATAGTATCGCTTGACTGCATCTGAATTGATTAGTTTTGGCCAGACTTCCCCATCCATTTCCGCGAGTATGAGGGCCTCTCCTGTTAGGACCCGATGAACCATGTACGGACCTTGCCAATTAGGAGAGAACTTTCCTTTGGCTTCATCCTGATGTGGGAAAATTTTCTTCAGCACCAGCTGTCCTGGCATGAATTGTCTCGGCTTGACTCTTTTGTTGAAGTCTCTGGACATTCTATTCCGATACAATTGACTATGGCAAACTGCATTCAGTCTTTTCCCGTCTATAAGGGCTAACTGCTCATAACGACATTTTACCCATTCAGAGTAGTTGATCGGCTAGTGCTTGTCCTTTGATCACTTTCTGGGTCACGTAGACAATATCAAATTCACTCACCAGGATTTGCCATTTGACTAGCTTCCCCATGGACATGGGCTTCTGAAAGATGTACTTCAGCGAATCCATCCTTGATATGAGATAAGTGGTATAGGCACAGAAATAATGCCTCAACTTCTGAGCTACCCAAGTCAGAGAACAACAGGTGTGTTCTAGCAGAGAGTACTGGGCCTCGTACGGGGTGAACTTCTTGCTGAGATAGTAGATGGTTTGCTACTTTCTCCCTATTTCATCATGTTGTCCCACAACCAAATGCCCCATCCAGTACTGCAAGGTAGAGCAATAGCGGTCTACCCGGTTCAGGCGGAACCAGAACTAGCGGCGTTGACAGGTATTCATTGATTCTATCAAAGGCTTTCTGACAATCATCAATCGATTTAGTGGCAGCGTCCTTCTTCAACATCTTAAAGATTGGCTCATAAATGATAATGGACTGAGCTATGAACCGGCTGATGTAGTTGAGTCTCCCCAATAAACTCATAACCTCTTTCTTGTTCTTTGGCGGTGGAAATTCTTGAATGGCCTTAACCTTTGAAGGATCCAGTTCTATTCTCCGTCGACTTACGATGAACCCAATCAGTTTTTCGGCGGGAACCCCGAATGCACATTTGGCGGGATTCAATTTCAATTTGTACCTTCTCAGTCTGTTGAAGAACTTCCTCAGGTCTTCCATATGGTCAGTGGATTTCTTGGATTTGATGATGACATCGTCTACATACACCTCGATCTCTTTGTGTATCATGTCATGGAAAATAGTAGTCATGGCCCTCATGTAGGTGGCCCCGGCATTCTTTAATCCAAACAGCATCATCTTGTAACAATACATCCCCAACGGCGTAATTAAAGTTGTTTTCTCCGCGTCTTCTTTGTCCATCCATATCTGATGGTACCCTGCAAAACAATCAATGAATAACTGCAACTCGTGCTTGGCGCAGTTGTCAATCAGTATGTGTATGTTTGGTAAGGGGAAGTCGTCTTTCGGACTGGCCCGGTTGAGGTCCCGGTAGTCGACACAGACTCTGACCTTCCCGTCTTTCTTTGGCACTGGCACAATGTTGGTAAACCATGTTGGATACTCCACTACTCAGAGGACCTTGGCTTTGACTTGTTTGATAACTTCCTCCTTGATTTTCAAACTCATGTCTGGCTTGAACTTTTTGAGCTTTTGCTTTACCGGCGGACATATCAGATTTGTCGGCAGTTTGTGAGTTACAATAGATGTACTGAGACCGGTCATATCATCATATGACTAGGAAAATATGTCCTCATATTCTTTTAAGAACTCTGTGTACTCTTCCTTTTCTGACGGTGACAGGTGAACACTAATGCGCGTTTCCTTGACATTCTCTGTATCCCCCAAGTTGACAACCTCAGTTTCGTCTAAGTTAGACTTAGGCCTATTCTCAAAGTCCTCAACATCTTTAATGACCTCTTCTGGTATTTCATCCTCTTCTGAGTCTATATTCATTTATTGCGTTATCTCGTCGCATGTGACATTCGTCGGTTCATCAACATACGTAAAGTAATGCTTTGTAAATAAAGTAAATGATAGAGAAAACAATAAGAGCGAGATTTATAAGAAATTGAAATACTTTGATAAATTCCAAAATTGTTTTGAACATCGGAGCTCTTTTCAAAATTTAAATATAATACGGAAAGGAAATCAACTAGAGAAAAGGTAAAAGATAATGCATAGTGCTTTGTTCAGTCCTGCTACCCCGAAGCCTTCCGGGCCTTGGTAGTTTTGATGGACCAATTATTGAGATGTGCCCTTCTGCTTAAGATGATCATGCCAGAATGCACGAACTACCCTTTTGGGGAGGGGAATAAAACAAAACAAAACAAGGTAACAAGTTAGTCAGGGTTATGAGAAGAAAACATTGCAATATTTAAACACATAGTGCAAGAATATAAATCGTGTCCTAATTTAGGTGCCTTTTTGTTGATACCCAATTTTTTCCTAAGTATTTTTATACCCAAAATAATTCCAAAATAGCATATATGTGCATATATAAGCACACCCTAAAGTTTGGTACTTTTCCAAAATTTTAATGATTTTTAAACCAATTTATTGCCTATTTTAATACAACAAAATCCAGTAATTCTTTCCAAAATTATCATATTTGGTGAATAACTTATTTTATCCTCATACTTATACCAAAATATAATTAAAGTGATTTTGGCATATTTTTACGAAATTATTTGGTATTTTTAAAGCTAAATTGCATATATTTGCAATCATAGCCTATATTACGATTAAAAGTATTTTATAATTACAAAATTAGTTCCAGTATTTTTAATTAATATTTATGAACTATTAAGGGGTTCATTGTTTTCGATTTCTTCCAAAGTCATTTTCACTATTTTTTATAAAGTTAAACAAAGGAAAATTGGCTATTTAAATACTAGCCCCATCTATTTAAATTTTAGTCTTAAAATTGGGTCCAATCTCAGCCCAAATTCCCAACCCAATTCTGTTTAAACCTAACCCACGACCCAATTCCAAATAACCCGACCTAGACTCCTTTTTATCCTGGCCGTTGATCTCAGAGATCAACGGCCCCTATTCGCCCCTTCCTTTTTTAACCCATACGACTACCCTACTGCTCTCATTACTCCTAATCTGCCACCCTCGAATCCCCTCTCCTCTCTGATTCTCTCTAAGACCTAAACCTAACCCTAGCCGCCTCCCTCCGGTTACCACCCAAAACCGCATGAATCCATGGCTTCCAAAGCCATTGAAGGCCTGTACCTGCCTCCAATGGCTCCTGCATGCCTATTGTTTGAAGAATCGAGGCTAGACCTCGAAGGTATTCACTTAGATCTTCACCTATTCGAAGATCCCGGCCATCTCCGACCTTGCTTCGGTGGCTCTTGGTCTTCTGAGCCTGATCGTGATATTCTCTGGCTTAGATCGTGACTTTTCCAGGCTTTCTCGCTTCTAGGGTTCTTCTGAAACCCTAGCCTTTCGAGGTTCTCTTGATTTCCCTAGATCTGTTCTAGATCTATGTTTATTTTAAGGTTTTAAAATGATTTCTCAAAGTTTCTTTCAAAAGTTTGCTTGCAAACCCTTCATCCTCTCCGACTTAGGGTTTCTCTGATTTTAGATGCTCTACCGTGATTCTTATGTGCTTTCTTTTACTGTGTTTTGCACGATTTTTCTTTTATTATGTTTTCCTAAAGTTTCTGGGGAATACATGTTTAAGGTCTCAGTCCCTTTGAGTTTTCTGAACTTATTTCGTTAGTATTTTTTGCCTGACTTTCTTGTTTTCGTCTCTAGACTCGATTAATGGTAAAAACCCTAGAATTTGTGGGTTTCATTCGAGTTTGGAGGCCACTTGTTACGTGCTTTGTGTGTTTCTCATCTCTAAACTTGCTTGGTTTCAAAACCCCTAATCTCTGAGTTCTTGAAGTTGTTTCATCTTTGTTTCAACTTTGTTTCTCCATGTGGTTCTGACTTTTTGTTAAAATCTATAAGAACTTGTTTACTTGACCTCCTTGGCATGTTTCTGATACCCCCTTCCCCTGTTAGTAGATTAGCCTATGCGACTATCATGTTTCTCTAGCATTACTGTTTCTCTTTGCCATGATTTAACCTCACACGCCCAATGTTGTTCATTCTTTATATACGCTGGTTGTCCCTCTAGAACTTTGGGACCGATTTCAAACTTTCATGTGTAAGCATGATTGATTCTTTCCTTGTTTTATTGGAAAACTCTCTTTAACCTTTTGATTCCCCGATTTCTGACTTGGTTCATTAGTGATTTTGAATCCTTGATTCCCTGATTTACTATGTACTAATTGATTTATTTTGTTCTTGCCTTATTTACTTAACCGTGTACTTCAAATTTTCTTTCCTTAATTACAACCCCTATGTATTTGCCCCTTATTTGCATGCTATGCACAATATGTTTACTTGATCTCCTTCCTTAAATAACTTCTGCCCTTTATCGTTCAAATTTGAATTCCTCAATTAAAATGATTTTCTTCTATTGATTGATTCTAATTGATACATGATTATTTTATTACCTTGTTCCCTGCCTGATTTCAAACTATTAATACCTGCTCCTTTCTTAGCACACACGCGACCAATACTCGAGTCTTTTTCTGAAATCACACTCACACGCATAAGTATACTCTTGCTATTTGTACTGTGGCTTGCTACAAGATTTCTATTTTCTTTGCTTTCTGAAACTGGTATGTCCTAGTTTTAATTCTAGCCTCAACTACAATGTGTTTACTTACCAGTTCTTATGTCCATGTTTACTTTAATGTCTGAAGTATTTAATCTTTGTGCAATGTGCTCACTTATTGTAATGAATCCCATTCCTATATCTCCTTATGTGTTTTGAGCTATGGTTCAAAAACATGGCAAAATATCTGAAGTTATTGTCCATGGATATGAACTGGACCCTTTGCACCCCAAGCTCTTTCAATTTCCCATCCCCATTCCCTTACTATATGTGCTGAGTTAAAGCTTTGGCCTGACAATATTCTAATTACTGCCTAGGCCATGGCTTGACCTTCAATAGGTCCTTACTCTCCAATGTTTGGCCAACAGGTTTGGTTAGGGGTGTGCCAGCCTACCTCATGGTTAGATATGACCATCAGCCTGCTTTGGCACTCTCTACCCCTCTCTATTGCACTTGCACTCATTCTTAGAACTTATGTTCTGCCCCTCCCTTGTGAGCCTTGCCTTGGGACCCCTGAGCTCCCTCTGAACTTGGACACCTGAGGGCTGGCCCTTCCATACTGCACTACAACTCATCCTGATTAGCATCTTGGGTGTAAGCACTGCCTGGGGTTCCTGAAACCCATTTGATCTCTGAAACACCCTAGATAAGAGAAGGCCTTGGAAATCTGGATCTCAAAAGTGGCTCAATCTCATATTATTAGACACTAAGTCAGAATTAGGCTGCTCGGTGTGAGCACGTGATTTTTGCCCTATATGAATTACTCCTAGAAATTCAAACAAAATGATTTCATTCATTATTTTGCAATTTTGTGGATTTTTGTGACATTTTATGTTAATTGTTTGCAATTTTGTTTGTGTATTTTAATTAGTGAAAAATACAAAATACTTTGCATTGGCATTTAAGGTTTAATTTCACACTTTAGGATTAATTAGTAGTTAAGTTACTTCAAAAATAAAAAAAATAACAAAAATGGTTCTTTTTGCATTTATACTTTTAATTGTCTTAGTTTACGTTTAATTAGGAATTATGGTATTTGGAAATTGAGTAATATAACTTTAGAAGTCAATTCAGGTTTTTATTTTTAAATTGGCATTTAATAAAAATCAGATAAATTAAAAAATAAAAAAAAGGGGGAAAAGAAAAGAAAATAATTGAAAAATTAAAAGACAAACATGGTCTTAGTAAAATGCCCAAATTTTGGGCCAAATTCGATTCCAGCCCAAACAAGCCCTCAAATCCGGTCCAAATCACAGCCCTGAACGACCTAAACCCATTCCCCAACCCGGCCTGCCTCCCCTTTAGTGAAACGACGTCGTTTAGTTAAGTATTAATCTTGACTATCGATGTTTATTGATCCAACAAATAGGAAGCCCACGTTCAATGATATACAATGGTCGGAGCCCCCCCCACCCCAATCCATCATCTCTTTCACCCCACAAAGAAACCCTCACCGTCTCCGCCGCGAACTGCCGCCTGAAATCGCCTCCGCCGGTGGCTGGTCATCAAAAGCCCCCAAATTCACACCATAGAACCATCTCGACCTCCTCGTCATAAATCCCGTACCATCTTCCTTTAAATCCCACTAGAACCCTTCGAATCTTCAAACTTTGGACGCCGCCTCCGCCGCCCACGGCGGCGCCATGTCCAAACAACTCCAAAATAACACCCCTGAACCGCCTTCTTCCCCTCTTTCCAAACCCCCAAACCCTGTCCCTCGAATCCCCGCCGAGCTCCTCGAATCTCTGATCAAATTTCTGGCCAAAACCCTAAGTTCCCTATACCTCACCAAATTCACACCACATGGCCTCCTCACCTCCCTCATGACGAATCCATCGTTAGTGGTGTTCAAAACTTACCAGAGTTGTTCCAATCTTGAATCCAAGAGGTAGCAGAACCTAGAGTCATAACAGTAAGTTTTTACAATTTGTTTCTGTTTTCTTCTTCTCTCATGTTGTTTTGAGTCAATTATATGATTGTTTCTGCTTCATGAGCTTGTTTTTCAATTTCTTCATTAGCTTAGGTATAGGTTTTATTCAAAATGCTCTAGGTTTAGTTTTGATTGTTCATTCCAAGTTGTTAAGTTCTTTCTTCCCTGTTTGATCATTTCTTGTTTGAATTGATGCTGTAGTTTTTAATTTCTAGGGTATGTTTTGATTTGATTTTATCCAATTCTGTTCTGATTCTGATTATGTGTTGAGTTCTGATTGTTTGTTTCTAATTTGTTCTAATTTCTTATTTTAGTTGTGATTATTAGTTTAATTCTTTGTTAATTTGTTTTGATAAGTCCTTAATCAATTTTGTTTAGTCTTAATCTGTTCGTTAGTATTCCCTTATTATTATTTAGTAAGTAGTTAGTACTTCTCTAGTTCAATACTTAGTTTTAATTAGTTTGTTAGGTTTAGTTTAGGTTGATTTGGTTATATCCGAATTAGAGGTATTTGGTTGACTATACCTAAATTTTAACTGGGATAAAGAGAGGTTGAGGTCTTAGTTAGATTAATTTAGTAATTTTAAGTTGAATTCAAGGTAGGATTGGGTAGCACATGGTAGTGGGAACTAGAATCTTCTAGGACTTTTCAAAGTAGGGCTTTAGTGTAAGGTTCAGTAACTTTACTGTGTTAACTTGACAAACAAGTCAGAAAAGAGAGGACTAATCTAAAAATATAATAGGGACTAAGAGGAAAAAAGAAAGTTGGGGAGCTGCCCTCATCTTCGCCTATAAAAGGCATGACCAAATGCCTTGTTTCACAAGTTTTGGAGCCTCAAATATTCCCCCGAAAAATCTCCTCCAGCTACACAGATCTAAAATTCAAATTTCAGATCAAAAACTCCTTTCAGATCATAGCTTTCTTCAAAAGAAAAACCAAAAACAATAGAAAACTGTCAAAAATCCAAAAAAAAAAATACCGTTCCGTTAAAACTTTAGATGAACTTCAACTTTTAGCTATTGGTTACATTTTTTAGTTCAGTTCTGGTTGGCTGAAGCTTCAGAGATCTGATAGGATTGATTTCGAGTGGATTTTTGGTTTCAATTGTGTTATGTTGGAGTCATTTTTGGTGTTGTACCTCTGTTGCATATTCTTGGGTTAAAATTGCTATTGTGGCTTGCTACTTGCTCCGCGAACTGCTCAATCTGCTGCTGATCTGTCACGACCCTAGTTCACCAATTGTGAATGCGTCATGATAGCACCTAGTCTTCACGACCAGGTAAGCCTAACACATTCCGGAAGTAATAACAATTGCGGATTTTATAATCAAAACTAAATAACATAAGTAATGTATACAGTTGCCGCCTGCCACATACACTTTAAAACCAAATACTGAAGTAACTTCCAAGACCCGGAAACCCACGGACAACACAGGCTAAGAATAATACATAACACTGCTCTAATCATCTAGGAAGTCTATAACAAGGAAGAACAGAATTGCATCTAGCTAACTAAAGGGTAGAGTGAGAGGGAGACTCTCCGGTCTGCGGACGCGGCAGATATACCTCAAGTCTCGGAAATGCTATCTGCAGCTACTGATAATGCGCCTGCGTAGAGGTACCTAGATCTGCACATGAAAAACATGCGCAGAAGAGGCGTGAGTACACCACAGCCCGTACTCAGTAAGTGCCAAGCCTAACCTCGGTTTGGTAGTGACGAGAAAAAGGTCAGGGACCTACTGAGATAGAAACAATAAAATAGCAAGATATCAACAGTATCGAAGTCTGATGAAAACTAATGAACACAACAGTGTGATAAGACAGTTCAATGAAATATAATACTGCAAGACAAAACGGAAACACAGAGTAAATATAGCAAAATTACAAGAATACCGACGAGGGTCTCCCAGGATACCGTCCTGTAGCCCTTTACCTCAACTGTCCAATGAAACTCCTGGGATATCGTCCCGTAGTCCAAGTCTCATATCAATATCAAAAAATCTCCCGGGATACTGTCCCGTAATCCAATCATCAGTGTGCATGGGGGATCTCCCGGGATACCGTCCCGTAGTCCCAAAATAAAAGTGCAGGGGGGATCTCCCGGGATACCGTCCCGTAGTCCCAAAATAAAAGTGCAGGGGGATCTCCCGAGAATTAAACCCGTAGTCCCAAAGTAAACAAACAAGGGAGAACTCCCGGAATCTCGCATCCGTAGTCCCAATGTAAATGCGCAACCAATATCAGTGAATTATTCAGAAATTTAAGTACAACAATACAAGGCATCAAATAATACTAGCCTAACATGCTCCACGTAATCACATTTAAGACAATTTAAACAAATAGGCAGCTTGGGTCAAGTAAACATGCTCTTCTACGCCAGCACAGGCTATAAAAGCAAGTAAAGTAATGCAATTATGAGAGAGAATCCAAATCAAGTATCTAAGTAAAAATCCAGATTTCAACAATTTGCTCAAGTAAGCTCTCGTCACCTTACGTACAAGGCATTCAATTACCAATTATCACATCCTAAGGGACGAAGTCCCCCACACAAAGTTAGGCAAGCCACTTACCTCGAATCGGTGCAAAATCAACTAGGGAACGATGCCCTTTCCACGAGTATCCGACTCCGAGTGGCCCAAATCTATTCAAACCAATTACATATTGTAAATAATATTACAAACAACTGATTCCACTATTAAAACTAAGGCTAGGGCCCAAAAATAGGTAAAATGACCAAAATGCCCCTCCAGCCAACGTCTTGGAATCGAATAATTTTTACGTTTTCAGAAACCCCGTACTCTCACGAGTCTAACCATATAAAAATCTCAGAAATCGGAGGTCAAAT
>MU759210.1:23183-70939 GCA_026770625.1 Nicotiana glauca | reverse complement strand
TTTAAGCGACCGTGCTAGAACCACGGGATCCGAGGGTGCCTAACACCTTCCCTCGGGTCAACAGAATTCCTTACTTAGAATTTCTGGTTCGCAGACTTCATTTGGAAAGTCAAAATTTCCTCGACTCGGGATTTAAATAAATCGGTGACTTGGGACACTTTAATTTATTCCAAGTGGCGACTCTGGAAAAACTCCTTCATACACTCCCTCGGGGTGGGCGCGCCGAAAGGAGGTGTGACAACAGGGAGTTTGTTCTTCGCGTTCGCGTGGACTCACTCGCCAATGCGTAAGGCAAAATTCCCAGGAGTTCATTTTCTTCTTCACGAACGCGAAGTTGGTGACGCGAACGCAAAGCTGAGGAGGGTAGATATCAGTACCGCTCATTCAGTTGCAAAAAAATATTAACAAAAGAGGAAAAAACTTAAATATCAGGTATAAAGAAAAATAAATCCTTGACTATTCATGTAGGCTTTACCCAAAAAGTTTGTGCTACACACAATAGAAAGACATACATTACAAATTTTTAATAAGATTCAATGAAAAAGGGTAAACAACTATTTACTAAAGATAATTTTAAGCTGATATTGGTACATGGGATATCATAAATAAAAATCAAAACTGACAAACGAAAAACATTACCTCCACACACGTCCACATTATCAAGACTTTATGATAAAAAATAGGAGTATGAAATACTGGCTCTTTTATAGAAGTGTTTAGCTCCCTATTCTAAACAGTTATAATTTTAAAATTGTAGAAAACCAAATCTTTTTTTTGTGTGTCTCCTTCAGCAATTTTAGTAAAAGAAGACTAAACCTAAACTACATTAATTGATGTTTCTTGTTCGATTTTGGTAAAAGAATACCAAGCCTAAAGCAAAAATAAATGCTGCTTCTGATTTCGTTTTGGTTTAAAATTCTAGACAACAAAAAATTAACTTTGTAACCTACTAAAATTATTATAAGTAAAAAAAGAATACTAAACCTAGTGTCATTAATTGTTGTTCTTTCCTCCCTCCAATTCACAATAAGTGTTCAATTTGATTTTTTATTTTGGTTCAAAATAAATGTCCAGTTGTGTAATCAAGAAAATATTCAATTTATTTTTACAAAATAACCCCTATGTACATATCCCTAAAAAGTTTTCTTACTCCTCACATTAAATGTTTAATTAGGGTATGCGATGATCCAAAGGGTCATCACCTATGTTTTAAATGAATTATGTGCTTTCGAGGCCTTGAAAACTTCATTTAGAGTCGCCTCGATTTGCATGCGCAGTCCGGGCGCGTAGCTGGAAAGCTTAAATACGAAATTCTGTGAAAAGCTAACTTTTGATATTAAAATGGATAAATTTGACTTTGGTCAAATTTTTGGATAAACGGACCCGGACATGTGATTTCACTATCCCGGAGGGTCCGTAGGAAAATATGGGACTCGAGCGTATGTTCGGAATCGAATTCCGAAGTCTCGAGCCCGAGAAATGAATTTTTAAAAGAAATTATTTTTCTGAAATTGTTAAGAAAAATTAAAATGATATTTGATTGGAACGTGTTGGTATCGGGCTCGTATTTTGATTCTGGCACCCGGTACATGTCTTATATGTGAATTAAGATGTTTCTGTAAAGTTTGGTTAAAAACAGACGTCGTTTGACGTGTTTCGGACTTAAAGTTCTAAATTTGAAACTTGATGAAGGTTTGGAAAAATTCTTGAGTTCTGGGGTTTGATTCATTGTTTTGATGTTATTTAGGAAATTTGATCGTACGGATAAGTTCATATGATGTTGCTGAGTTAGTGCGTGTATTTGGTTAGGAGCCTGTCACGACCCAATTCCCAACCCGGTCGTGATGGCGCCTCTCGTGAAGACAAGGCCAGCCAACAGAGCAATAACACCTCATTTTAACAGTTATTTAGCATGAATAAGTCTAAATCATAGATAATGTAATCATAAGTGCGGAATAAAACGTGTTAAACAGGGATACCATCCCGAATTAACCCGAAATCGGGGTGTCACATGTCGCGAGCTACTACAGAGTTTACTAAAATGCTACAAGTCTGGAACTAGGAACAAAGTCCGAAGATAATGTAAATACAGAAGATAAGGGAGAAAACGGGGCTGTGGACGTCGACAACTACCTCATTGTCACACCTCCTTTTTACCTACACTCGCAAAGGCGTAAAGAAGTTTTTCCAATTAAAGGACAATCAAAACGGGATTTATTTATTAAAGATTCAGAGTCGCCATTTGGGAGATTAATGGTGTCCCAAGTCACCGGTTGAATCTCGAATCGAGGAAATTATTGACTATGTTTAACAGTCCGTGAACCAGAAATCTGAGTAAGGAATTCTGTTAACCCGGAAGAAGGTGTTAGGCATTCCCAGGTTCCGTGGTTTTATCACAGTTGCTCAACTGTTACATTTGGCTAAATATCCGATTTTAAAACATGTTTTACCTTATGTGCCTTTCTGACTTTTAAACCGCTTCTATTATTATTTTTTAAAGAGAATTACAACGTCGTGAAAACACGTCTTGAACCACGTCACATAAATGCACCCGTAATTTTCGACACATTTCGACTTCGTTGGGATTTGGATTTGGGTCACATAAATGTGCACCCGAGTTTAAGAAGGTAATTTTATTAAATGTCGGGCCTAAAGCAACTAGCGTATTATTAACTTTATGGGAGGCCATAAAATTTACTAAATGGCGCGTCCCGAACTCTAAGTATTTTAATATAGACATTTAAAGAGGACTCCACAATTTATACATTTTTGTTTGGTGGGGCTCACCTCATTTATTATTAAAGGCTAACCTAAAGCAAACTACAATTTTCTACTTAATTTGTCTCTAATACTAAAAGAATAAGCCCTAATTAATTAGCATGTTTGAGAGGTCCAAAATCCTATGATTCAATTTCGATCAATCAGGCCCAATGACTGAACAAGCAAAGCAGGCTGAGGAGATAACATTTTTGTTGAAAAAAAAAAAGAACTGGGTTGCCTGGGCGTGTGGCAGGCCTAAGGATCCAAGGCCACTTTCTTTAGAGCCTGTTAATGCTCTACTAGGCCAAGTACACGACTAATTCAACTTAGAGGCACACCAATTTCAAATAATCTATCTTAAACAAACTCAAGGATGCTCTGAAATTTGGAAATAAACAAGCTGCTACTTCGAACTGTTTTTGCAACCTATCATGCCATTTTCAATTCATTACTCTTAAGTGAACTTCTGTAAATTGCAGTGTGAATCAAACATAAGTGAACTAAACCAAAGAATCAATTCGACTTTATGCCTTTTATGATTGTACATACTGATTTGAACTTCAATTATAATCGATAGTGTTCTAGCTGAAATCTCTAAGTAATGTCACCTCCAAAATTAAATCAAACAAACCTACAAATAACAATGATTATCCAAACAGCATTTCCAAAAACCACTCCTAGTTCGTGTCATTTTTAAACCTTATGAGTTAACTAACACCCGAAATTATTATACTAAACACAAACACAATACTAATAGTTCAAATGAGCAAACACAAGCCTGAAGCTGATCTATCCAATACATGTCCAATACAACCCTGTTTTATTCCATAATCTAACACTAAAATCCATTGTATAGTCCAGAATCAGTCCAGTTATACAAACGACACAAAATTTCAAGTAAACATGACTGTTTTACACATTAAAACCAAACAGAAACGAAATGAATTCAGAGATCAACTTCAAACAGCACTTTAGTTCATTTCCATAAGCTTGAGGGCTACAGAACATGTACCTGAATGTTCGAAATGTAAGAAGAAGAAGAAGAAGTCAGCAGCAATAACGAGCAGAGATTAAATGCAGCCCAGAAAAGTTTAGCAACCCAGAAATGTTTTAAAAACCAAATAGAACCAATAGATCTACCCAAAACAACACCAAATAAACCAGAAGTGAGCCCAACACATCAATACACTCAACAGATAACCCACAGTCAACTTGAACTAATTAGATCCAATGCACAGATGATCCGAACTACCTTCAAACTTCAGATATTTAACAGAAATAGGAAAATTCACGTGGTTTTTGATCCTAGCTAAGCTAGAAAGTTGAATTCAATGATGGAATTTGAAATCGACCTAAGGAAAAACTAATGTAATAGTTTTTTTTTTTTGATTTTCTGTTGTGTTTGTATTTTTTTTCCTAAAGATCTAAAAGAGTTTTTGAATTTGAATTTCAAATTCAGCTGATGGAAACTATAGACTATTTTTGGGGGGAAGTTTTGGAGGTTGAGCCCTGTTTAAACAATCAGAATTTTTTTTCACTCAATCTCTGTGTGTATCTATATGTATGTGTAGCAGAATCTCTCCTCTTTATTAGTGTCTGTTCCCTCCCTTTTATCAGTTTTCAAACTCTTTTTCTCCTGATTTTCAGCCTTAGTGGATGATTAACTAGCTTGTCTTTAGCCCTTAAAACCAGCAAAAGCATTCCCCACCAATAGTTGTCTATTACCTTTTTACAAATCCACTTAGGAATGTCTCAATTCAGTCCACTAACAGACTTTAAGTATTCAGCAACCCTTAATCAATTATTCATGTAATCTAATTCCCCAAAATACCCCCTGAACTACCCCTTAAATTACCTTATTCATCAGCTGTTATTTACATCTCTTAAGTCCTGATTATAAACAACAACAAAACTAAAAGCTGACCCCTTCAGCTGATTTGAAAAGCTAGAAATGACTATTGAATCATATTAAACCATAGAGAAATGATTTGTTGTACAGACCTACCCTGGAATTTCAGAAATAATAGAAAGCTGATTTTCAACCAATCCACATACACATTCAAACTCAAATTCTGACCCAAGCCCTACCAGAAACCCAAAAAAATGCAGTAATTCCCAATCCAAAACCTTAGACCAACATGAATTGTAAATCAAGCCAATTGATGATGAACAAACAAAAGAATGGAAACAGTTGAATAAATCCAACACATATATCAAATTATCACGCCAGACTGATATAAAAATGAAACTAACAATTCAATAACAATCTGGCCACATTAATTACCACAAACTAAAGAAAGAATCACATATGAGAATATTGATTAAAAGAAGAAAAATTGGGAGGATGGAAAGGGAACAAACATGATAATAAGGACTGGATATACTGCCTTAGAGGGGAGAGAAAACTGATTCAAAACGACAAAGACAGAACAAGAAGACCAGGAAGAGACGGAATAGAAGAATGAATAAAAATGCGAAAAAGGAAAAAGAAACTTACCAGTTTGGACTTGAAATTGCTATTGACCCTCTCAATTACACCACAAGATGATGTCAATCATCCGTTATTTGTCAAGAACAGGTAAATGACATCATTTCGTGATGTAATTGGCCCTAAAAACTTCCTGAGACTGAGCCCTTGACCTCTCCTGTGTAGTTTCGATTTTAGGCTCTTAGGGCTCAAACCCTTGATTTCATATTCGAATCGCTCCAGAGATGTTTGAAGGAAAATGACACGGGATTTGGGGTGAGGGAGTCATGGTGGTCATTTGGTGTTAGTTTGGAGGCGATTGGGCGAGTTAGGGTTTGGGGTCCATTTTTTATCTAATATTCGAGACGATCGGGCAACATTCGAGGTAAACTAACCTAGGATTTGTAAAGAGGAGGTTGTGGTGGTTTGGTGGTGTTATTTTGGTGAGGTTTGGCGACTGACCGCCGCCGTGGGTGATTTCCGGCGGGCGGTCAGCGGTGGTTCGTGGTGAGTCTCTGAAGAGATGAGAGAGATGAGTGAGGGGGTCTAAGGGGGGCTGGGTGTGGTTTGGGCATTATATACCGACATGAGGATTGAATCCAGACCGTTAGATCAACTGAGATCAACGGCCTGGATCAACCACTTAAGAGGAACGATGTCGTTTAGACATCTTAGAGACTAGGTCGGTCTCTGATTGAATGAGTCGGGGCTGGGTAACGGGTCATGGGGCATGTTTTAGGCCGTTGGATGAGTGAGTTTTAACGGTTCAGATTAGCAACCTTGAAACGACGTCGTTTTGGTGACGATGGAGATGGACTGGACCGTTCGATCTAATGAGATCAACGGTCCTGATTAATACATGCCCAAACGACGTCGTTTAGGGGGCGGACTGGATTGGGCAGGTCTGGACTGGTTTGCACGGGTTTAATTGGTTTGGGCTTCGTTTGGACTAGGGATTTTGGCCTAAACTTGATTTCCTCTCTTTTATTAACTCTCTTTTCTTTTATTTTCTTTATTTTTCTCTAAAAATTAAAACTAAAATCCTAATTAAATTATAAAAATCTAAATTAGCTTTAACACTATTAATTAACTCTAAACAATAATTATTATCCATAATTAGATGCCAAATTAAATGAAAATCACACAATTTGTATTAATTACTAAAAATGCAAAATACATCATTTTGTGATTTTCATTTTTTTTTATAAACAAAATAAGTAATTTACTACTTAACTCAAGAATTGTAAAACTAAATCCTAAATACAATTGCAATATATTTTTGTAATTTTTGTTAATTTAAACAAATAAACATGCACGGATAAATGCAAACAATAACTGAAAATATCATGCAAATTTACACAAATTGCACACAAAACAAACATTTTTGGTTTTGATTTTGTGGGAGTAATTTATGTGAGGCAAAAATCACGTGCTCACACCTATTACTCCAAGTCCGCCTGGTCTGGAAGGAATCAGCGCTCAGGGACGAACTCTGCTATGCCTGTATTTGCACAATGGTGCAGGGAGTAATGTGATTACTCCGACCCAGTGAGTAATAAAATCAAATGACGATTGAGAACATAAAATCCCATGAAGGCACAAATAATGCTATATCAAGCAGTAAAATCAGTTAAGCGGTAAAACCAGTAAAATATAGCAAGAATTCTTTTTAAAAACAGTTAGGGACAAATATTCTCAACCAGTAAGAAGTGCTCAGAAACCTGCCCCTCGGGCGCAATATCAAACTCTCAGTGCAGTATCAGCCCCGCGGGCTTAGTATCAATCACACAGTACAACATCAGCCCCTCGGGCTCACTCTCAAATCACATGGGTACCCGTGCTCACTGTGGGTGTTCGGACACCGGAGGGGCTCCTACAGCCCAAGCGCTATATCATCATAAGTCCTGAAAGCCTGTACATATCAACATGAGGCCTGAAAGCCTTCTCACAATACACTCGAGGCCTAAAAGCCTCCTCATATATCACTCGAGGCCTGAAAGCCTCCTCAAATATCACTCGAGGCCTGAAAGCCTCCTCACATCACTCATCATATCCTCATACATGGCCCTCGGCCTCAATCAGTCCAAAAATAATCATAAGCCCCTCGGGCATCAGTGAAAACGAAAATGCTCAGCTCAAACAATAGTTCAAATATCAGTTAAAACTAAAGGTTGAGTAAAAATATAGCTGAGTTCATGAAACAATGTAATTCAAATGGACTGATCTCAAATAATATTTTAAATAGTGAGGAAAACAATGATGATAACTCATAAGGAGTTTAAACAGTCGGCAATAAGCCCAAATATGGCAATAAGCCCAAGTCATAGTGAGAAACACAAGTCATAGCTAAATATGCGGTAAAAATATCATGCGGACCGGACCAAGTCACAATCCTCAATAGTAAATGACCCCGTGCTCGTCATTGAACGCGTGTCTCATCTCAACACAGCACCAAGTTGTGCAAATCCGGGGTTTCAAACCCTCAGGACATCATTTAAAATCATTACTCACCTCTAGCCGGCCAAAAGTCTATGTCGATATGCCCTTTCCTCTCGAATCGACCTACTCGTGCGTCGAATCTGATCAAAACCACATGGAATACGTCACAATAGTCTAAGGAAACATAACCCAATCGAAAAGACTCAAAAAATATCAAAAATCACGAAGTTGGCAAAATCCGAGCCCCGAGCCCACTTCTCAAAAAATTACAAAATTTACATCACCGGATTCCTCATTTCGCCACGAGTCTATACATATCAAGTTTACCAAAATCGGAGTCCATTTGTCCCTTCAAATTCCATTTTTAAATCACTAAGTTCCCAAGCCCTAGGTTCACTTTCTTTTGATGAATTTCAACCAATTTCCATGTTAAATCTATCATAATTTTATGTATTTAGGCCAAGGGACTTATCTCCAATCATACCTAGTCGAAATCCCCCTTCAATTCCGTCCAATAGCTCTCAAGCTCGCTTAAAAATGGTGGAAATAACATAAGCCTCGCGGAACAAAAATGAATATAAAAACCCTTCTGGCACCAGGGGTTTCCGCTTCTGCGGTCCCCATCCCCGCTTCCGCGTAACCACTTCTGCGATTATTTTCCGCTTCTATGAAATTTCATTAAAAATCCAAGGCCGCTTCTGCGACATAATTTCCGCTTCTGCGGAATTTCATCTCCAGACCAAAAATTGCTTCTGCGATCGCCCATCCGCTTGTGCGAAAAAGGTTCTGCTTCTGCAGAACTACCCTACTAGGCCATGAACCGCTTTTGCAAGCCTCCTTACGCTTCTACGGAACCTTTTCTGCGGTCCATTTCCGCATAAGCGAAAATATCATATACCAGCTGCAACCTGCAATTCCTCAACTCAAATTTCACTCCGTTAGCCATCCGAAATCACTCCGAGGCCCCCGGGACCTCAACCAAAGTTACCAACACATCTTAAAACATCATTCAAACTTGATCAAATCATCAAAACACCTCAACGAACACCAAAATCATCGAATTACATCGGATTCTAGCCTAAGTTTCTTAAAAACTTCTTAAACACACATTTGATAAAAAAACCCGACCAAAACACCTCCGAATGATCTGAAATTTTGCACACACATCCAAAATCACCTAAAAAAGTTACTACAACTCTCGAAACTCCATTCCGACCCTCATATCAAAATCTCACCTATCAACCGGAATTCGCCAAATTACTAACTTCGTCAATTCAAGCCTAATTCTAACCGGACCTCCAAAATAAATTCCGATCATGCTCCTAAGTCACAAATCATCCCCCAAAGCTAACTAAATTACCGAAAATCACATCCCAGCCCTCTAACTCAATAGTCAACATCCGATTGACTTTTCAAAACGAGCCTTCCTTAAAGAGACTAAGTGTCTCATTTCCATCTAAAACCAATCCAATTCGAATCGATCACCTCAACTACCGAAAATGAAGCATGGAGAAACATAAGATGAGGGAAACGGGGCGGTAACTCACGTGACAACGGGCCGGGTCATCACAGAGCCCCGAGGGCTCGAGGGTGTTTCGGAATGGTTTTTGGCCTTAAGAGTGTTGCCGATTTTCTGTTGTTGTGCACAGGGAATTTGTTCTTCGTGTTTGCGTGGACTCACTCGTGAACGTGTAAGGCAAAATTCCTAAGAGTTCATTTTCTTCTTCGCGAATGAGGAGCTGAGGGGGGTAGACCCTTCGTGAACGCGTCCCTTCTCTCGTGAACGTGTAGGTTGAGGGGATGGGGTCTCCAGTTTTAAGCTATGCGAACACGACCCTAAGAACAGTAACGCGAGGGTTCGAGGAGCTGCCGCTTCACGAATGCGAGCCCATGCACGCGAACGCGTAGGCTTAACAAGCCGACCCATCGCGAACATGTAGGTTTAATTTGCCAGTTTTTTTTAAACTTCAGAACAGTGGCATTACGTGATTCATTAAAATTTTCACAAAACCTTTCTTCTCCAAGCCATTAGGCGACGATTGAAGCGATTCTTCACCAAAACCTCTTGGTTTAGTAATTCTTAGCTTATTTTCTTCCAATTCCTTCTATATTTATTTAAATCCTAGGCCTAAAACATGTGACTTAAGGTAGAAAATTGGGTATTTGGGTAGAGTTAGGTGATGATAGGCTATAATTGCATATTTTAGTCGCTTATTACACTTGAGTTTACTGCACTTTAATTGAGTTTGAGCTTTAATCGCTAGTGTTTTGCACTAATTATGTATTTTATGCATTGTAGGTATGATTTCGAGCTAAATAGATATTATGGAATGAATTTAAGTGATTTGGTGCTTTAAAGTTTAAGTAAAAGTTCAAGGAATTAAGCCGGGATCGTGTTTGGGGGGTCAGCGGATGATAGTTAGAGCAAACGTAGAATCTAGTAGGCAGATTGCGCACTTTCTAGTAAAATAGAGATAATTTTTTTCTCAGAACTCCATTTTGGCTCCATAATATATGGTTGGAAATCTAACTCAAAGGGATACAACTTTCATGTTTTACGTTGTTCCAAATTCGGAACGGAACAGGGTTAAAAACGAGCAGATGCGCGAACTCATGCGCGAGATCGCGCGTATTAAGGGGCTGAGGCAGCATGTTAGAGAAAACACGCGAAGTAATGCGCGAGCTCGCGCGTCTCACCCGGGAAAAGTGTCCTTTTTCACATTGGAGAAGGTAGAATTGTTTGGGCACGAACCTACTTGGTATATATACATGGAAAAATGGTATATTTGAGAGTTGGACACACTTTTGACATAAAATTAGACCTAAGGAGGCTAAGGAGACGAAAGGATTCGACCTAAGGAGGCAAGAACACATTGGGAGCAAGGCATAGAATTCTTCTATGAGTTTTTCCTTCCTCTTCCTATTTTTCATTGTTGGTTATGACTTTTAGTAATGTAGTTTTACATACTATTATGAATAGCTAATTTGTTATCTAGAGTTTTGATAGAACCTTTTGTAGGATAAATTCTTGTTATGTTTTTATATAATTGAACCATAGTTTTTCCCTATTTGTTCAACTACGTTTATATTGTGGTTGGTTGAAGAGCTCTCAATTAGCTGTGCCTATTTAGTGTGCATAACTCGGGAGAGAGTGCATATTTAGGTAATTGTTGAACAATACCACCCCCAAAGTATATGAGGGATCAATAACCGAGGGTTTAAAGGTGAGATTAGGGATAACGAAGCCTTGGGTGCGATTTGAAGTGAGTTGTATTAAAAGCCAACTAGCGTAGCTCGAGAGAGTGCGTCTAGTAAATTGTCGTAATTACTTGGGAGAGATTTACAGTAATAAGAGTGCTCATGATCGGTAGAGAATACTTAGGCGAAATTATAGAAGACATAGCAGGAAGGATTCCGACAATTGGGGAAATCATAACTCTAGACCTCCTTAATATTTTTTCTAACCCTCATTATCTTTAGTTGTTAATCTACTAATTTAATTATTTAGTTAATTAGTTAAACACAATCTTAATATTTATAACTTAAGAATTGTTCAAGCTTGTCTTCTTGGTGATAGTGAACAACTGTAGCTAAACCTTAGTTCTCTGTGGGATTCGACTCCGGACTTGTAAACCGGATTATATTTGCAACGATCGCATTGTCTTTTTTATAAGACATAATTGGGCGTGATAAAATTTTGGCGCCGTTGCCGGGGAACTAATGGTGTAGTTGTAGGTGTACATATTGCTAGGTTTCAAGTTTGAACTTTTATTTTATTATTTGATTTTTTTATTTTTTATTTTTAGTTTTATTTGTTTATTTGAGAAACATGGCATCATGGTATTATGAGAATTTAGATGTTGGTAATTCTACTTTTAATCCTCCTTATGCATATTGTGAAGAAACCACTCAGGGAAAAATTATCAAAATATTCCCGAGAGCGAGTTTTTTTCACCAACTCAATCTTATGTGTGGAATGTGTGTGATATGTGTGGTGGTCAAGGTGGTCACTTTCACGGTTGTGCTTATATTTCTTTCCTTCCCCCAACCCCTTACTTTGATGGTTCTTCCTTTTCTGGTGAAGTTAATAGGAGCAAAGAACCCAGGTATGAGGACCTGAAAGAGATCGAGGATATGCTAAAGTGCCTTACGAAACAATATGATGAGATACAACTGCGGGTACAAAGGCAAGGGGAAACTATTCACAACTTGGAGGCTCAAGAAAATAAATTAAATGAACCTGGTAAAGCGCAATAAGTTGACATTGTGGATAGTAGCCAATATGAGCAAGAAAGGGCTGTAGAAATTGCCATATTACTGGAGGATTTAAAAAAAATGAGGATGATCTAGAGGAGGAGGCTAGAGTAGAACACCAACAATCAATCGCACTAGATTTTGAGGATGTCGATGTTGTAGAAGAGATACTAGAGTCAACCAAGGATATTGAGGATATATATTTTGCTGACTCTATTGTCATTAGTGTTGAGAATATAGACAGTCTCAATGTTCATGTAGTTGAGCACATTGGTCCTCACTCCAAGCATTTTTCACATTGTGTTTAGATGATGATATGGAAATAGAGTCGTCTGAGCCATTTGAGTAGTCGAGGAATGAGGAACAAAGTGCTTACATTCTGGAATTCTTCTTGCCAGAAAATCGCGATTACACACCTCATCTAAAGGCCAAGAAGTGCAAAATACTACATAATTTTATTGGGCCAGCCAGATTCATTCATCCACCTCATGAGTATAATCACAGAGCAGAATCAAAACTTGGGGTCCGATTTATAAGTTTAAAGTGGAGGCAGAAAGTGATTCACGTCGTGCCGCGACGTTAAATCAAGCACTTGTTGGGAGGCAACCCAACTTTATTACTTTCTTTTATTTTTTAAAATTATATTATTTTTTATAGTTTCAATTTTTTATTTTCTAGGAGCATGGAAAGCAAAGGTATTGGAAGGATGCTCTAACAATGCAATGGTTGGAACTAAGTGTGAGGTACCCGCACGAAGGACCAAGCTGGGAGAAGTCTGAGTACCCCATGAGCTGCTAGTGCTTCGGCCTTTGGCCTACCAGGGAGTTTCTTTTACCCTCTTGTATGTATGGATGTGCATTGGGGACAATGCGCAATTTTAAGTATGGGGTGAGGAGATTGTCTAGATGGATTTTCATGCTACTTTAGCTATGTTTTTTTTAAAGATTGGACTTTTCCTGATGACGGATATTCTAGATAGTTTTCTTGAGGGAAGTAAGTCTAAAGAAAGTACCAAAAAGATTTTTTGTTTTGTTTTAGGTAGTGTAGTAAATCTCCCTTAGTTTTTCTTTGGGCCACGGTTCTTTTCCAAGGGTTTTATTTGAACCGGGTGTAGTTAGTTTTTTTTAGGAATAAGAGTCATTGTGTTGTGTTTTGAATTGAAGCAACATCTCTTGACTTTGTTATGCCTTGAGAATAGTGAGTACTTTGGCTGTGACGCTTAGGCTCAGTTTTTATTCTTGTATAAGTACCTTAAGTTGTATGATCTTAAATTTGCCTAACTGCTTTGACTAGGGTGTCTTGATGAATCTAATCCTGAGTGAATTATGTGCCATGTATGTGTAAGGTTCCTAGAACTTGCCTCGTGTGTTTGCAAAGCGAAATAGTAGTTTTGTTCAGTCTTGGAAGTGATATAGGCATTTCTTGTTGAGCCATATATACATATTTTACCAACCTAATTATTATGTATCGTAGCTAACCTCTTTGAGCCTGTAATCCTGTTTCCTTGGTAACCACATTACAAGCCTTACCCATTTGTTTGAATTAACCATCTATTTGAACCAGTTTAACCTCTCATGTGCACTTGAATTGTTTATGAAATTTGTAAAAGTTAAAGTGTGGGGTGGTTGGTTTGGATTTTGAGTGGAACTAATGAAATAAGGAGAAAGGTGTACTGTTATGAAAAAGTAAAAGCCACTTGAATTGGAAAAAAAAACTCCTTGATAAGTGGTGGATCTTGATGTAAGTGTGCTTAAAGAAGTATGATGTAATATAAATTGATATGAAAGGTGGAGTTTGGTTAGACATAAGTATGAGGTTTGAATATTAAAGTATATGTATTAAAGTGCTTAGGGAGGTGTAATCACTCTTATATCTAAATGTACCCTACCCGTCCCGTAGCCTACATTACAACCAAATAAAGTCCTAATTGATCCTAGATTGAATGAGCTCGATTAGTGGTGTAGTACACTACGGGAAAAATTATGGTGCATCTTTTGTGGCATATGAATGTTATTTCTTAGAGTGAGTGAATTCTTCCTATCTTGAGTTCCTAAGTGTTCTTAAATTTTATTGTGTGGAACTACTCTCTTGTGTTGTGAGGGCACTTGATTCATGAAGTGTGATGACCCGGCCCGTCGTCACGTGAGTTACCTCCCCGTTTCCCCCATACTACGTTTCTCTATTCTTCATTATCGATATTTGAGGTGATCGATTTGAATTGGATTGGTTTTAGATGAAAATGAAACACATAGTCTTTTTAAGGAAAGCTTGTCTTGAAAAAGTCAACCGGAGATTGACTATTTAGTTAGAGGGCTCGGATGCAATTTTTGGTGATTCGGTTAGCTTCGGGGGATGATTTGTGACTTAGGAGTGCGATCGGAATTGGTTTTAGAGGCCCGATGTAGAATTAGGCTTGAATTGGCAAAGTTTGTATTTTGGCGAATTCCGGTTGGTAGGTGAGATTTTGATCTGAGAGTCGGAATGAAATTTCGAGAGTTGCAGTAGCTCTGTTAGGTGATTTTGGATGTGTGGGTAAAATTTCAGATCATTCGGAGTGGTTTTGGTTGGTTTTTGATCGAACGCGTGTTTCAGAGGTTTTGAAAAAACTTAGGCTTGAATCCGATGTGAATCGATGATTTTAGTGTTGTTTGATGTGTTTTGATGATTGGAACAAGTTCGCATGATATTTTGGGATATGTTGGTGCCTTTGGTTGAGGTCCCGGGGGCCTCGGGGTGATTTCGGGTGGCTAATGGAAGGAATTTAAAGTTGAAAATTGCAGGTTTTGGTTGCAGCAGGTGTTTCCGCATCTGCGGAAAGGAGACCGTAGATGCAGTTGTGCAGAAGCGGAAGATGCATCGCAGGTGCGAAAGGGGGAGGTCCAGCAATGTCCGTAGAAGCGGAAAGTCAACCGCATAAGCGGGAAAATTGCCGCAGAAGCGGTTATGGGGATTTTAACGGAAAACCACAAAAGCGGAATTTTGGCCGTAAAAGCGGTCCCGCAGAAGTGGAAACGGGACCGCAGAAGTGAAAATCGACCTGGGCAGAAAGGTTTAAAATATCATTTTTCATCCGCGAGGGTTATGTTATTTCCACCATTTTTAAGCGAGCTTGAGAGCTTTTGACGGGGTTTTTAGAGAGTTTTGACTGGGAATCGATTTGAGATAAGTCCTATGGCCTAGAAACCTCATTTTATTGAAGAATCAACCTTTAATTCTTGGAAACTTGGGTAAAAATTGGAAGAACTAGGGCCTGGTTTTTGAAATAAAAATTTGGGATTTGAGGGGGGCATTTGGACTCCGATTTTGGTAAATTTGATATGTATAGACTCGTGGTGAGACGAGGAATCCGGAGATGTGGATTTTGTAATTTTTTGAGAAGTGGGCCCGTGGCTCGGGTTTTGCCAACTTCGTGATTTTTGACGTTTTTCGAGTATTTTCGATTGGGTTATGTTTCTTTGGCATATTGTAATATATTCCATATGGTTTTGATCAAATTCGACGCGCGAGGAGGTCGATTCAAGGGGAAAAGGCTTGGCGAGCTAGAATTTTGGCCGGCTAGATGTGAGTAATGACTTTAAATGATGTCCTGAGGGCTTGAGACCCTAGATTTGCACAACTTGGTGCTGTGTTGAGATGAGACACGCGTTCAACGCCGAGCCTGGGGTTATTTACTATTGGGGACTGTGACTTGGTCCAGTCCGGGTAATATTTTTCTGCGCATTAGCTATGACTTGTTGTTTTTCACTATGATTTGGGCTTGTTGCCATATTTGGGGTTTATTGCCGACTGTTTAAACTCTTTATGAACTAACATCACTATTTCCTTCACTATTTGAAATATTATTTGAACTCAGTCCATGTGATTTACACTGTTTCATAAACTCAGCTACGTTTTTACTCAAACTTAGAGTTTTAACCGATATTTGAACTATTGTTTGAGCTGAGTATTTTTGTTTTACTGATGCCCGAGGGGCTTTTGACTATTTTTGGACTGATTGAGGCTGAGGGCCATATGTAAGGGCATGCTGAGTGATATGAGGAGGCTTTCAGGCCTCGAGTGTATTGTGAGCAGGCTTTCAGGCCTCGTATTGATATTGTTCAGGCTTTTAGGCCTTGTTGATAGCGCTTGGGCTGTAGGAGCCCCTCCAGAGTCTGCACACCCACAGTGAGCGCGGGTACCCATCTAGGGCGGTTAAATTTTAGATATTGGTAACAGTGACACTGTTAAACGCGGTTTGGTCAGGTAACAATGACTGACCAGTCAGGTAACAATGACTGACCAGTGGTAACAATGACACTGTAATATGCGTTTTGGTTAGGTAACAATGGCTGACCGGTCAGGTAACAATGACTGACCAGGAATAAAAAGAATCATGCATGAGGTGCAGTATTCTAAGCATTTCTTACTGATCGAGCATAATTGTTTTAACTGTGTTCAAAGAGAACTTCTTGATATGTTTTCACTGGTTTTGCTGTTTATATGGTTTTTACTGCTTGAGATAGCATCACTTGTGCCTTTATGGGATTTTATGTTCTCAGTCGTTATTTATTTTTATTACTTACTGGGTCGGAGTACTCACATTACTCCCTGCGCCATGTGTGCAGATACAGGCATAGCTGAGTTCGTTCCTGAGCGCTGATTTTCTCCCAGACCAGGCGGACCCGGATAGATGAGGTAGCTGTCGACGTCCACAACCCCGTTTTCTTCCTTATCTTTTGTATTTCTTTTATCTTCGGACTATGTTCCTAGATACAAACCTGTAGTATTTTATTTAAATTCTGTAGTAGCTCATGATTTGTGACACCCCGATTGCAGGCTGAATTTGGGATGGTACCCTTGTTATCACGGTTATTCCGCATTATTGGTTTGCTATTCCTGTTTTAAGCTTATCTATGTTAATAACTGCTAATAATTTGAGGAGTTAATGTTCTGTTGGCTGGCCTTGTCTTCATAAGCGGCGCATCACGACCAGGTGGGTTTGGGTCGTGACATGAAGGAAAGGTAATGTTAGTGACCTCTATATTAGATTAAGTAGGTGAGTTGTGAATAATGTGTGGCACTTGTGAGTCAAATCTTGAGGTGAAGATGTTATGCTTTTGTTCTTAGTCTATTTTAAATACTCTTGGTGTGCTGCGTTAGGAGAATTGTTTAAAAAGGTCGTGTCTATAAAAAAAAATGCAGTTTGATTGCTCGAGGACGAGCAATGGTTTAAGTGTGGGGTGTTGATGATAGGCTATAATTACATATTTTAGTCGCTTATTACACTCGAGTTTACTGCACTTTAATTGAGTTTGAGCTTTAATCGCTAGTATTTTGTACTAATTGTGTGTTTTATGCATTGTAGGTGTGATTCCGAGCTATATAAATGTTATGGAATGAATTTAAGTGATTTGTATCTTTAAAGTTTGAGTAAAAGTTCAAGGAATTAAGCCGGGATCGTGTTTGGGGGTCAGCGGATGATAGTTAGAGCGAACGTAGAATCCATTAGGCAGATTGTGCACTTTCTAGTAAAATAGATATAATTTTTTTCTTAGAACTCCATTTTGGCTCCATAATATATGGTTGGAAATCTAACTCAAAGGGTTCATGTTTTACGTTGTTCCAAATTCAGAACAGAACAGGGTTAAAAACGAGCAGACGCGCGAACTCATGCGCGAGCTCGCGCGTATTAAGGGGCTGAGGCAGCATGTTAGAGAAAACATGCGAAGTAATGCGAGCTCGCGCGTCTCACCCGGGAAAAGTGTCCTTTTTCATATTGGAGAAGGTATAATTGTTTGGGACCGACCCTATTTGGTATATATACATGAAAAATGGTATTTTTGAGAGTTGGACACACTTTTGACATAAAGTTAGACCTAAGGAGGCTAAGGAGACGGAGGGATTCGACCTAAGGAGGCAAGAACACACTGGGAGCAAGGCGGAGAATTCTTCTACGAGTTTTTCCTTGCTCTTCCTATTTTTCATTGTTGGTTATGACTTTTAGTATTGTAGTTTTACATACTATTATGAATAGCTAATTTGTTATCTAGAGTTTTGATAGAACCTTTTGTAGGATAAATTCTTATTTTGTTTTTATATAATTGAACCATAGTTTTTACTTATTTGTTCAAATACGTTTATATTGTAGTTGGTTGAAGAGCTCTCAATTAGCTGTACCTATTTAGTATGCATAACTCGGGAGAGAGTGCATATTTAGGTAATTGTTGAACAACACCACTCCCAAAGTATATGAGGGATCAATAACCGATGGTTTAAAGATGTGATTATGGATAACGAAGCCTTGGGTGCGATCTGAAGTGAGTTGTATTAAAAGCCAGCTAGTGTAGCTCGGGAGAGTGCACCTTGTAAATTGTCGTAATTACTTAGGAGATATTTACGGTAATAAGAGTGCTCATGATCGGTAGAGAATACTTAGGCAAAATTATAGAAGACATAGTGAGAAGGATTCCGACAATTGGGGAAATCATAACTCTAGACCTCCTTAATCTTTTCTCTAACCCTCAGTATCTTTAGTTGTTAGTATACTAATTTAATTAGTTAAACACAATCTTAATATTTATAACTTAGGAATTGTTCAAGCTTGTCTTCTTGGTGATAGTGAAAAACTATAGCTAAATCTTAGTTCTCTATGGGATTCGACTCCGGACTTGTAAACCAGATTATATTTGCAACGACCGCATTGTCCTTTTTATAAGGCATAGTTGGGCGTGATCATTAGGGCTTTTTGATTTTTCTTGATTTAGACCTTATTTTGGGTTCAAATTTAGAAACAAATGATATATTCGGGCTCGTGGGTGAATGAGTGATTTGATTTTGGTCCGAACCTCGTATTTTGACCAAGCGGGCACGGGGTCGATTTTTGAGTTTTTGGAAAATATGATGGAAAAACTATAATTAGGCATTGGGTTCGTGTTGTTTAGAATTTATTGATGTATTGAAGTCATTATTGTATAGATACAATTGATTTGGAGCCGAATTCGAGAGGGAAAGCGGTAATTGAGGATTGGATTGGCCGTAGAAGTTTGAGGTAAATGTTTGGTCTAACCTTAGCTTGAGAGATTAGGAGTTGAGTCCTATTTGCTATGTGGTAATTGTCGAGTACGACGTATAAGCATGGTGACGAGTATCTATACATTGGTGTCTAGCATGATCGTGAGTCTTTAAATTGTGAATATCTTGATTTCGTTGTATTTCTCTTGTCTTGGTGATGATTCCTATTTGTTGTGAAAAACTTGTGAAGGGAAATTGTGACCTATGAACATCGAGGAGCATTGACTCAAGTTATATTACAATTGTGATCGTATATGAAATGGTTGAACCCTTTGGAGCATTGGCTCAAGTGGTAAAGTGAGGTATGAAATAAAAGTGAACGGAAGAGAAAGAGTATTTAAATTGTTTTCTTTCCGGAATATTGTTGCTTATTGATTATTTTACCTTGCCGGTATATTGAGATTATTGATATGGTACCCTTGCTGGGATTTAATTATGTTCCCTTGCCGGGATTTCTATTATTATTATTTTGTTAATTCCCTTGCCCCTTGTTTGTGATTGTTGTTTGGGTGAGGAAGAGTGTTAAAACACGAAGGGTGATGCCGTGCATTATTTGTTTATTGTGAGGAAAGAGTGTAAAGCACGAAGGGTGATGTCATGCATTGTTTGCTCATTATGAGGAAATCAAGTAAAGCACGAAGGGCGATGCCGTGCCGCACGATGTACCATTCCGTGCCGATTCCATTGATTATATGTGAGGAAAGAGAGTAAAAGCACGAAGGGTGATGCCGTGCACGTTTTATTATATCATTGCTAGGTGAGGACGAGAGTAAAAACACGAAGAGTGATGCCGTGCACTTGTTGATTTCTGATGATTTATTGTTGTCTGAGTGATATTGCTTCTTCCGTTACTTGATGACTTTTAATCATAGTTGCTATTTTCCCCCACAGCATGCCCCCCCTCCCACGTTGTTTGGTTATCTCTGTATCGCTGTTTCGTCGTATATTTATACATGTAACTGCACAGGTTATGTGGTAGTCTGGTCTAGCCTCGTCACTACTTCGCCGAGATTAGGCTAGGCACTTACCAGCACATGGGGCCGATTGTGCTGATACTACACTATGTGCTCTTTTGCACAGATCCAGGTACCGGAGCAGTATACGGTGCGCAGCAATAGTTCGGGAGCCAGCCTTCAGTCAACGAGATCCCGAGGTAGTCCTGTAGGCGTCCGCAGGCCCGACATCTCTTCTATCTATTTTGATGCACTGTTTCCTCTTGTATTCGAGACAATGTTATTTCCTTATTTCAGACCTTTGTGTGTAGTACTCTTAGATAGTCCGTGAATGTTGTGACACTAGTTCTAGGTAGAGGCATACGTGGATTTTTCTTATTATTTTGGTTTATTTCGTTTAAGTCTTTCGCTAAATTATGAATTCTGCTGTTGTTTAATTATTTATTACCTGTTCATTAAATTGGTAAAAATGGCTTTAAAACAAAAGTAGTTATGTATTCCAAATGTGTGGCTTGCCTAACTTCTACGAGTAAGCGCCATCACGACCCCCGATGGTGGGGAAATCCGGGTCGTGACAGGGTAATTTAGTCATACTAGGTATTTTTATATAAGATTTAGTATTTTCTTAATGGGAGTGTTAAAAACAAATTGGACACTTTGTGAACCGAAGGGAGTATTTACTTTTGGTTTAGAATTCCAGAAGACCAAAAAGTGGCTTTAATTATGATAAAGGAAACTAAATCCAGACTAACATTAATTGCTCGGTAATTCTGGTTAAAGAATCCTAATCTAAAATGACACTAATTACGGCAAATATAATGCTAAAACCTAAAGTGACATAAATTGTTGGGCAATTAATTTTGGTTTTCTCGAAATACCTATTTGTATTATATTTATGAATTTATCCAATATAAATTATATTTATAAAGGGTAAAAAAGACAAACAATATTTTGATAAGGGCTTCGTAATTTTAATATGATATAAGATTACTCTTATAGTTTAAGGAAAGGAAAACTAAATAGTCAACACAGCTGAACTGGATAAGGCAATTATAGTACTAGTATCTTTGAAATATAAGCAGGAAAAGACTAGCAACTTGCTTCTGAACGTAAATAGTCATAAGAGGACGCAAACCTGGAAGTCAATGCTGTTATAAGTCCAACTGATTGCGACAATTTTTTATTTGACTTCAAGGGATTCCGGAGTTAACTCGAGGATAAGGTACATCGTCTTTATTTTTTCTCTTTCTTTTTATATATCAGTTATGTATTGATTTATGTTTTACACAGTAATTATCGCAATACATATTACAATATTTACATTAGGACTAGTTGACAACTTATTGATTGATTAAATAAGCAATAAAACTCGTCCAAGATCTTAATTTGTCCCATCACATTTAAGAACAAAACGATCCCCACCTACACCCCGAACCCCCAGATCCCCACCCCCAACTATATATAGTCCTAAATGAAAATCATTCATACACTATTAGTTTCTCTGTAATAATCCCTCAATTTTATATTAAATGAGGTATTTTTCTTTTAGTTTGTTCAAAATAAATGACACATTTTTAAATTTAGAAATAATTTAACTTTAAACTCTTTTATTTTACCTATTTAACCTTAATGAGAATCTTTTATAGTCACACAAATGTCATGGCCCCACAAATTTTTTACCACTTAAACTTTTAAGACCAGAAGTTTCAAAATTTTTTTTTTTTTTTTTTTTTAAAGTTTGTGCCAAGTCAAATTATCTCGTATAATATGAAACGGAGGGAATAGTATCTTTTGCTGGACGACAAATCAAGGAGATCTGGTTCACACAGACGACGCAACTCTTTATATATAGACTATAGCACACGACTATTCGTCTATATATGTACATGCATATTACTGTGTCTCTGTGAATTCTCTTGGAGCTTTGAACCAAAATCCGTTTCTGATAGGTACTGAATATGGTTTTACTTCTTTTTCTTTTCTCCAAGTATTCGTGTCTTTATTTTTTTGGAATATTTTGAAGCAGTGAAAGAAATTTGGCTTTTTTTTTTATTACATTAGTCTTTATTTCATATTTTTGGATCTGAGATTTTTCTTCTTTTATTTTATTTAATTAATGAGTTATGAAGTAAAAAATATTACCGGGAGTCACCATTGTGTTTCCTTGAATTCCTCCTAATTCAAAGAGATTTTAAGTTTTCTCCATCAACGAGAAACAGATGATCTCCCTACAATGAAGTCATTCAACATCTTTTTTCATTCCTCTTTCAATTTCTCAGAAAACAACATAAGTTAGTCATAATAGCACATATTGAAATTTTCTTCTTTCAATATACATTGTTGCCATTCGCTCTCTTAATCAGGTGTTTTATGTACTACTTACTAATTAGGCTTTGTTATACTCGGAATATGCAGAAAGTGAAGGATGGGGATAGAAAGTGATCAAGTAATTACAGAATCAGGCGGAGGAATTAGGAGAAGAAATTGTTTTTGCACAAAAGATGATTTTCTACCTGAGGAGTCATTTAAGAGCTGGAGCAATTACGCGAACGCACTCAGGCAAACGCCCACGAGGTTAATAGAACGGGTATTGACACGATCGGGAGATGAGGCGGAGCTAGAATCTAAGTCAAGAAGTCAGCACGAAATGAAGAAGACACTGAATTGGTGGGACCTGATATGGTTCGGTATGGGAGCCGTGATTGGTGCAGGAATCTTCGTACTGACGGGGCTTGAAGCTAGCCAAGACGCTGGCCCTGCTGTAGTTCTGTCATATGCCGTTTCCGGTGTCTCCGCCTTGCTCTCCGTCTTCTGCTACACTGAATTTGCCGTTGAAATTCCGGTTGCAGGTAATCATCAGTACACTATTCTGTTCATCTTATGTTCCTTTTAATTTCCTACGGATCGTTTAACTTATAATAAGCGTGGAGCCAGAATTTTAATTTTAGAACAATAATTTTAAGTTAATGAGTTCTAAATTTAATATTTTAACATATTTAATGAATTTTTCACAAATACAATAAGTCCGGCCGAACCAGCGTTCATGCTTCTAGCTCCGCTAATGTATTGATAGTGTAAGTGTATACAGGTTATGCTTTTTCTTAAAAGCACTTCTCAATTGTAAAGTAGATACAAGTAAAAAAAAAAAAATTCCAAAATATTAATTTTTTATTTAATATACAAAGAGTTTATGAGTTTAATTACGTTTTCCGATATTAATATGATGAAAGGATATATTTTTAAAAAATATTAGGCAAAGTACTCCGTTGGACTAACGGGGACTTAAATGCTAGTGACAACTGTTTGAAAGCGGATTATATGCGTCTATAACATGATTTTTTTTCTTGTCTGTATTTCTTTGTTTCTTCTTCTTCTTCTTCGTTTTACAGGTATGGAATTATAAAAAAGAAAGAAAGTTAGGACGAATCTTTTGCCGTTCTAAAAATGAAAATACTAATCAACAGCTAGCGTACACATGCATTTTGCCTTGATTGCCCAATGATTTGCACTATATATTTAAAAACTGTCCGAAGTTTATGGAACATTTTACTTCGAGTTGAAAAACTAGATCCTAAAAATTAGTACTCCATCCGGTTCACAATAAGTGTTCAATTTACTTTTATCACGTCCATTAAGAAAATACTAAATTCTATACAAAAATATCTACTATGACTAAACTACCCCTAATAAACATTTAATGTGAGGAGTAAGAAATTTTTTTAGGGATACGTACATAGCAGTTATTTTGTAAAAACAAATTGAATTCTTTCTTGATTACATAACGGGACACTTATTTTGAACCAAAATAAAAAAGTAAATTGGACATTTATTGTGAATGGAGGGAGTAATATTTAATAAATTAAAAATCTACATCTCTTAAATAATCCCACGGTCACTGCCAAGTGCCTACCACCATGTTGCTGGTATTAATTGTTGTATTGTTTGAATGTAAGGCTTTAAATTAGGGGTATGTTGTCATGAAGCTATATTTAGCTATAAAATCTTTTAAGATACTTATAGTTGTCCTGTATATGTTTATTTTGTGCTGAAATTTCTAAAGTGTCAATGTTCTGTTTATTGCAAATTCACCAATATAATGAAGTCCTATCTAATTTTTCTCAAAAATGACAAAACCGTTTCAAATAATTAATGAATACAACACACATATTACTACTTTGGTGTAAAGTCATGGTCCTATGTATCTCCTTCTACCAATGGCAAATCTATGCTATGAGTTATCGTTGCTTCAGCCCCATTACTTATAGAGTTAAAGACTATTACTAATATAAAAAAAAAGTAATTTCTATAAAATTCCAGGTTGGAAAATGGAAGCACAAGCCTCCAACGTAGCTACGTCACTCTTCATTTTCTTTCATTTTTTTGGGGTCAATTTACGTTTTAATTAGTGTCAAAATTGACGAATGGGTTTGAATTCTCATTTCCGGCTGCATTATATATTTGACTTTTAGGATTTTTCCCCTTGATTCTTTTTATATTTTGGGGGGACTACTAAAGGGTAGTTTGTGACATAAATAAATGGGAATAAAAAGGGTAGTCACTATTTTTTTATTTATTACCACGGGGAGCATGAGATTAAATTTTGGAGTAGATTTCTTCGGGTAATGGTAAGTACAACACATAATTTGTCATGTGTGAGTTAAATGTACATTGTCAATCATAAATAAAAATACTTAAATAAAAGAGAGTTAAAAATGAATCCATTATCCCGCGAGTGTCTAAATCTTGCATCATAGACCCTCTGGAATTCTTTGATTGTCGTAAACAAAAACGAAGATAATGTTAATAACTTAATATGGATTTAACCATGTGGGTTAGGGTTCTTTTACCCGTCTACACATTTATAATTTTATATTCCCCCAATGTACACGATTGTCTTTTTTGGTTTTCTTTTTCAATAGTTCAAGTTGTCCTAACTAGTTATAATTCTTTCCCCATCTAAATTAGTTTGACCTAAGTAACATGTTTATTGCTTCGCCTCACTTTGTGGGTGCTTTAGTATCGCATAAAGGTTTTTAGGTATACTTTTACTTGTCAATGAGTGTAATCCTGAAAAGGCAACATTAAACAATTAATATTTCACTTTATCGTAATTTTTTCCCCAATTTCTTTGTCAATATATTTGTGATTCATGCTTATAATTTTTAGTTTTAGACTACATATACATATTTGTACTTTTTCTCCAGTTGCGCCTTTTTTTATTAAAGCTCACGCTTTATTTGCGCTTAAAGCTCCAACGGACCTCAGAGCTTTTTTACGCTTTTCGCCTTTGATAACACTGATTTAATTATCCCTGCAGGTATAAAACCCTTCAACAATTTATCACATGAAAATCGTGCACCACATCTTACTAGTATTATTACAATCCCATTTTCTCTGTTCATAAGCTATTGTAATCTAATAAAATTAAAAGAAATTAAAGCTAAGGGTGTTTAACTGAAAACCTCAGATTAAGAATTGTATAACTAGATGAACAATCACGGTATCCTCTTTTTTTTTTTTTTGTTTTTGTTTTTTGGTTGTATATAATATTTGGCGATAATATGTATTAATATCTTTGCGTCTAAAACGAAATGAACCATGACAGACAATTTTCATCTAATATCCGTGATTATGAAGCCCGTTTGGCCAAGCTGCAAAAATTAGCTTATTTTGAGAAGTGTTTTTTTTAAAAGCGCTTTTCTCAAAAATATTTTTGGTAAGAAGTAGTTTGTGTTTGGCTAATTAGTTTGAAAAGCATTTCTGAGCAGTAATTAGTGTTTGGCCAAACTTTAAAAAACTACTTCTAAGTGTATTTTTCTCAAAAGTGCTTCTCAAAAAAGTGCTTTTGGAGAAAAACTACTTTTTTTCTGCTTCTCCAAAACTGCTTCTGCTTCTCCTCAAAATTACTTTTTTTCATTCCAAAAGCTTAGCCAAACACCTTAATTTTTGGCCAAAAGTGCTTTTGGAAAAAAAAAAAAAAAAAGCACTTTTGGCCAAAATGCTTGGCCAAACAGGGCAATAGGTCTAATCACTTTATATTTTTTTGAAGTGTATGGACGTCTCATCTAAAAGCTTAAACTTTTACCAACGCAAAATTTTACTTGATCATAGCTTCAACAATATTCATGGAATATTTACTAAGTATTGAATTTATATAGGTGGCTCATTTGCCTACTTGCGGGTGGAGCTTGGTGACTTCGTGGCCTTCATTGCTGCTGGCAATATTCTCCTCGAATACGTGATTGGTGGAGCTGCAGTGGCTCGTTCTTGGACCTCTTATTTTGCAACTCTACTGAACTTCAGGGCTGACAAATTCCTTATCACTGTAAACGGTTTAGCCAAGGGCTATAACCAACTTGACCCAATCGCAGTTGGTGTTTGCTTCATCATCTGTATCATTGCAATTCGCAGCACAAAGGGTTCTTCTCGTCTCAACTATGTTGCCTCCATCATTCACATCGTCGTGATCATTTTCATCATCATATGTGGCCTAATCAAGTCGGATACCAAGAACTACACCCCCTTTACGCCATTTGGCGTGCGTGGTATTTTCAAGGCTTCTGCTGTTTTGTTCTTTGCTTATGTTGGTTTTGATGCTGTTTCAACTATGGCCGAGGAAACTAAAGATCCGGCTCGAGATATCCCCATTGGCCTAGTTGGTTCTATGGTGATTACTACTACTGTATACTGTATATTGGCTATAACGCTTTGTCTTATGCAGCCTTATCAGAACATTGATCCTAATGCTCCGTTTTCTGTCGCGTTCAAAGCTGTGGGATGGAGTTGGGCGCAATATATTGTTGCTGCAGGTAGAAGCAGAGCTACAATTGCATTCAGATATTACTTTTTATACATATATATTAAATCTTGGACACTGTTAACAAAATTCCTGACTTCGCCAATGGTTGCAGGTGCGTTAAAAGGAATGACATCTGTGTTGCTGGTAGGCGCCGTTGGTCAGGCGCGTTATCTCACTCACATTGCGCGAACTCACATGATGCCTCCTTGGTTTTCCTATGTTGATGCAAAAACAGGAACGCCCGTTAATGCCACGGCCGTCATGATGAGTGCTACCGCGATCGTTGGCTTCTTCACGAAGCTCGAAATTCTCTCCAATCTCCTGTCGATCTCTACACTTTTCATCTTCATGCTCGTGGCGCTCGCTCTCCTCGTTCGTCGTTACTATGCAAGCGGCGTGACTAATAACGTGGACCGCAACAAGCTAATTGCGTGCCTATTGCTCATCCTCGGGTCCTCAATTGCCACGGCTGCTTATTGGGGACTTAGTGAGAATGGATGGATAGTATACTGCATTACTTTGCCTGTTTGGTTTATGGCAACTGCAGGGATTTACATATTTGTTCCTCAAGCTCGTAATCCAAAGCTATGGGGTGTGCCTCTTGTGCCTTGGTTGCCATCAGCCTCCATTGCCATTAACATTTTTCTTCTAGGATCAATAGATAAAGATTCGTTCATAAGATTTGCTGCCTGGACAGGGTTTCTTTTGGTGTATTACTTGTTTTTTGGGCTACATGCTTCTTATGACACAGCAAAGGAGTTGGAAAGGAGCAAAGGGTGGAAGAATAATATTGAAGAAGGAAATGCAGTTAGCTCTAATGGGTTAAAACATGCTCCTCCTGTTGCTTCTGGTAACTGAGTTGTGTCTAAATGGTAAAACGTTATGTTCCTAGTGCTCCTATTTTATTTGTCTTGATTCATGCATATGATGTTAGTCCGTTGAACCGACTGTTTCTAAAGTAAACTAGTGAACTTGCTGCAATGTACCTAACGCTATCGTTGTACTTCTCAGCCGTAGCCGCTTTGAATTAACTTAGTAAGAGTTTAACTTAAATGTACTGATAATACTAAATTATGTATCCAATCAGGTCATTTGTTAAGTATATTGGTAAATTTCTCGATAAACATTAATTGTCAATATGATTATGATTGCTAAAAAAACATATAGGTTAAGATTCACAGTATCTTTAGAAACAACAGCCTTGGTTCCCTTCCCTGTCGCTTGACATAGTACGAGGATCTGATAACTGTTTTCCACAACCCCAAAACACAAATCCCAGGGGCATTTGCATCTATACCCGTTTTTTGGATCACGTTTTAACTTGTACCCGCTTTACAAAAAAAATTGCAAGCGTACCCGCTTTTTTGCGTAACTACAGCATACAGGGCTGAAGTAGCAAAGACAATCAAGCAAAACTTCACCATTCTAGTAGACAGGCCTGAAGTAGCAAGTGTGCTGAAGTTTTTGTTTGTAATTACTGAACTTAAGCATAGTAGCTGAAGTTTTGTTCTATTTTTGCTGAAGTTTTTGTTTGTAATTGTTGAACTTAAGCATAGTAGCCCAAGTATTGTTCTCTATTTGCTGAAGTTTTTATTTGTAATTGCACTAAATAAACTGCAGTTTTTTTCTCCTGGATTCATTAGTTTTGTCATTAAGCTTTTTCAAAAACTTCAGCAGAAGATGCTGAAGTTATTTAGTTTATTTATAAAAACTTCAACACTAAATAAGCTAAAGTTTTTTGTCCTGGATATTTTTGTTAAAAAACTTCAGCAGAAGATGCTGAAGTTATTTAGTTCATTTGTAAAAACTTCAGCACTAAATGAGCTGAAGTTTTTTTTTATCTTGGATTCATTAGTTTTATCATGAAGCTTGTTCAAAAACTTCAGTAGAAGATGCTGAAGTTATTTAGTTCATTTGTAAAAGCTTCAACACTAAATAAGCTAAAATTTTTTTTGTCCTGGATTCATTAGTTTTGTTATAACTAGACTACTATAAAATAATCAGATTACCAATAGTATCTAAATCATAAAATTTTGAAAACAATAAATGTGAAAAGAACAGAATTATCATGAAAAGAATCACTAAGTGTGACATTAAACTTCCTGTACGTGGAAATATTCACAAATTATTATATACTAATTTACCTAATTATTTTTAATTTATTTTTAAATAATCTGATAAACATACTTATGACAATCATCCCATGAACTGAAGTTTCATAGCAGCACCAACAACAGCAGAAGAAAGAGGAAGAAGAAAACGAAGGAGGAGGAGAAAGGAGACTGAAGTTGTTTAAAAAGTGGGTACAAGTTATAACTTTTAAAAAAATGGGTATAGGTTAAATGGGGGAGACCAAATAGGGCGCCCTGTGCAATTTTTACTAAATAGAGCGCTCTGTACAATTTTTACCAGATCCTCCCTTTCTAAGGTCAACCTCTAAAAAAGAAGAAGGAAAAACCAGCCCAGCCCATTTAACCACTAAAACCAAGGAAAAAAATAGCCTGGTTTATAACTGATCATTGAAAAATAGCTACAGTTTCAAAAGCGAAAAAAGCCTAAAAATGCCACTCAACTTTCAGAAATTGTTTATCCATGCCATCCGTTAAAAGATTGCTATTTCCATGCCACTGTCGTGAAAGAAATGGCCCATCCATGCCATTATTGACTAACGGCTCAATTTTTATTTGGCCCATTCATGCCACTGTAGTTAGTCAATAATGGCATAGATGGGCCATTTTTTTAACGACAGTGGCATGAAATGAGCATTTTTTTAACGGATGGCATGGATAGACCATTTCTAAAAGTTGACTGGCATTTTAGGCTTTTTCCGGTTTCAAAAGTAATCAAAATTTAGTCACTTTCTCATGTAAATATTAAATCTAAACAAAAACACCCTTACAAATCCAGAAATATTCTTGCATAATATGCTAGAGTTTGAATAGTTTACATATGAGCTTTTAGTATAATGTGCTGGAATTTCATAATATGCTGGAGTTCCAATATAATACGCAAAAATTTTATATGCAGGAGCTCCATAATCTAGCATATTATACTGGAACATTTCGAGTGCCGGAGTTCCAAGATAATATGTCGGAAGTTTATATACAAGAGCTCCATAATCCGCATGTTATGCTAGAACTTTCCGTATGCTGGAGTTTCGACATAATATGCTGAAAGTTTATATGCAGGAGCTCCATAATCTTGCATATTATATTGTTCTGCGTTTCAGCAAAACAATGACTTTGGAAAAATTTGCTATTTTTTTTTAAAAAAAATCTTACTTTATACCCATTAATTCTAAACTATTTACCCTTCAATGCCCAGGCCCAAACTATTAACTACTTCTACCCATGGGGCCCAAACTATTTGTCCGCTAATTCCAGTCGCTGCTTTGCCAAAGATGGAAGAGATGAATAATATCAAAGCAATAAGGTTCATCTGCAATCTAGACCCCTCAATTGATGAAAAACTAAATAAAACGAAATATGAAGACTCCAAGAATCCACATATAATTAGCGACCCTGAAGCACCAGATGTTACTAAGTCAACAACAGAATAGTTAGAGGCAATCATCCTCTTTATCAACTTTCTGGGAAAAAAAACTCTACATGGGTTTTTTACTCAACCCCAGACACAGAGACACATTAATTGACTTTTTTTGAGCTAACACCAATTGATTTTCATGGTCCAATGCTAATATCTTCCTTTGAGAATCTTCCCATTAAGGATTACTAAGAATATCCACCATTGTTGGGCTTGAAGCTCAATTTTATTTTTGAAGATTTCTTGTTTGATTCAAAGTGGGTGCTGTTAAATATTGCTTATAGTACTCTCTGAAAGTTCATACTGAAATTTGATAGTATTTGGAGCTGATTTGAGGCGATTGAGATCGAAATTTTCAGTTGAAAATCGAAGAAGAACACAACTACAATATAATACAATATTCTGTAGGAGTATATAGCTATATTACGACAGTATATTATTATAGTTTACCAAACAGTATACGCTACAATATACTAATATACTATAGGAGAATATAGTTATACTGCAACAGTATACTATTATAGTATATAATATATTGTTATGGTATACTGCAATAATATGCAAGATACTGTAACAATATACTGTAATAGTATACAATATACTATAATGGTATACTTATTACCGGTAAATTCACTTGCCGTTTTTCTTTTAATTTGTTTTAAGCCTTTACCCAGCGTGATGGACAAATTGAAAAAGCAAAAAAATAAATATTATAATATGCTATATAATGTAACGGTATACTCTTACAATTAGATGCTTTTAGAAAATTTTAAATTTTTTATTGACAACTGATATTATTTTATTTTAATAATTAAATTAATTTTTTAACTCTTTACGTATAATTGTATACCCTGTTGGTATAACTATATATTATACTGGTATTATATATTAGTTAATATTATTTTGATTGTATTATCTACATTTAATTGGTATACAATTTGATTTTTCTTTAGTAATAATGTAAAAAAAAAAGAATAATAAAAAATAATGAAAATAGTAAATGAAATTGAATTATGAAGAGAAAAAGAATATATAAAAAAGAAGTTAAATGAAATTAGAAAAGAAAAAAAGAAAAAAAAATAAGAAGAAATCGAGAAAAAAGAAAAAAGAAAAGAAAAAAAGAAAAGAAAAGAAGCAGAAATAAAAAAGAATTGGAGAATAAAGAAAAAATTTCCCACAAAATCTACTATGGGTAGGAAATATAATTAGTTTATGGGTACAAAAATAAATGAGTAGACAAGGGTAAATAATTTTATTTTCGTGGGTAACTGTGTCAAAACCCTATTTTTTTAGGGAAATTATCAGCTATGTCATTCTACAAACTTTCCTAACAAAAAATAGCCCAAAACAAAATATCTACTAAAAAAGGCCCAAATGTCATTTTTGGCCCAAATAGTTTCAAATAATGTCAGTTTCTTTTTGTATCCATTATTATACAAAACCGAGTTCTCTCTTTCTTTCTCTATATTTCTCACTCTCTCTCTCTCTTGCTCTTTCTGTGATTTTTTCCTAAATTCAACCAAAATTGATGAAATGACAATAAAACAAGATACATTTTCGGTTATTTTTGCCTGATTCCAGGTATTTTGGAGTATAAAACCTCTTATTTTGTATATTTTTCTGATTGCATGTGTTTGTGTAGAACCGATGTTGCTTTTCTTTAGGCTTTTGCGACTGATTTTGTAAGTTTTGGTCGAGTTTTTGTATTAATTTCTTCACAAATTTCTGTAACCTTTTGTTCGTATATTTTTAATTTTTTTTTTGTCATTGAACCTAGTTTCAATTTTGAAATAGAGCAATATGAGAAGACAAACTCGTTCGATGAGTTCATCACTTTATTCAAAGTCTGTTTCAATAGAGAAATCGAGCAACATTAGAAGAGAAACTAGGTCGATGAGTTTATCTCCTCATTCAACCCCGGTTTTAGTTGAGAAATCGATTGATGAACAAAATATGCGAAGTCAAAATCGTTCTGACAGTGTTAAAGTATTAGAATCTCGAAAGGATATTGTTGGAAAATCTGAGAAAAAAAAGAGCAAGAGAAAACGTATCGTGGAGGACGAAGTGAATTTGGGTGTCAAACAAAAAAAAAGGTTCAGAAGGCAGAAAAAGTTAAAATTCCTGACAAAGTTTGTAAGGTATATACAATTTTAGTTATACTTTTTTCTATTGTTGACTCTTCTTTTAAAATTTGGGTTTAGTTTGTATTTGTTTGTTTTTAATTCCTGTCATGTATTTGTAGCCTTGGAAGCTCTATATTCCAGTTGGTGAGCCGTTTCCTGTTACTAATTTGTCCAGCTTCAGATGTTTAGGGAAAGCTATTTTGGCTATTTTCTTGATTTACCTCGAGTTTCTATCCAGGCACAACTTATTCGTTCTTTAATGTTTAGGGAGTTGGTTCAAGAAAAGTGTGACCAATTTTATGTGAAATTGAATGACAAATGTGTTTTACGTTTTGGTCTTCGAGAATTTAGTATTGTAAGTGCTTTAAACTGTTATGGTAATGAACCCGAGGGTAAATTCAGTGGATCCAATAGGTTAGTGATACTTATTTTTCTGGTTTTGAAATGGTGTCAAAGAAGTCACTTATTGATTGTTTTGAGAAGAAGAAATGACAGTCTGATGAAGACGCAGTTAAGGTTTCAATCATTTATTTCATAAACACATTTCTAATGTCTACTCAGGCTCAGAAGACATTTATAAGTAAACGTGATTTCCATCTTGTCGAGAGTGGTGAGTATGTGTTGTTTCCATGGGGTAAGATTGCGTTTCGAGCTTTAATGAAGTCGGGGAGGGACATGTTGAGGGGGAAGTCTTAGTTTTATAGGATTGGTAGATTTCCTCTTGCAATACAAGTGTGGTTCTATGAATGTTGCACTGTAGTTGATCAAAAATTTGCTGTTCGCGTTGGAGATCATACATCACGCATATTGAATTGGGAAATGACAGACAGACCAACGCGTGAAGACTTCTCTACTGGTTTCTTCAACAACACAGGGAATAAGGTACAATCTTTTATGTCTTGATGGGATATACATTTATAATACACTATAATTCATTATGATACATCAAACATACTATTTTTTTTTATAAATCTTTGATATATCTAGGACTAAAGCACTTTTGGTTACCTTTGTAGTTTAAAAATATTTCTCCGACAATTGAAGAGCTCAGAAGATTTACTTTGCTTGTTGAAGTTATCGATGAGTATCAGAAATATTTTACATCACGTAACAGGGGAAAACTTCCTATTGATTATAGCAATGATTTTGTCTCGCCACCCCCGAAACACATTAAGGAGCCTGTCCCACCAAAGAAGGCGCCAAAAAAACCTGCCAGGCGTCCAAGATGTTGATTATGACCGTGAGTTGCAGAAGTTGAAAGCTGATGTGAAGCAAGTATGTATTGGTATTTTTTATATATTTTTTTGAAATTATTTTTCAAGTTGTATATTCAAAGTCTATTATCTTTTTTATTTGTTTCATCTTGTAGCTCCATAAGCAGTTAAATTCCTTCATGGAATATGTTTCTGATAAATTCAAGGAGGTGTTTGAGTTGATAAATTCCAAGGTATATGTTTCTTTTCTGTTGTGCATTTCTTTTTATATTTTAGTTAAATTACTATATCCTTTTTTAAAAAATAGCTTGGTGGAAGCGAAGTCAATTATGGTGCGCATCCAGAGGAAGACACCAGTGGTCGTCAAGACAATAATGATTTTGTGAGCAATATGGAGTTTGGTGGCAATGAAGATATTGAAATGGATGGTTATCAGATGTGTTTAGTTGTGCATTCTGTACTTTTCCCTTTTCTTTTCTTTGTTATTTTTCATAATTCGATTCTTTTTAAAAAAAATAGGTTGGTGGAAGTGAAGGCAAAGATGTTTCACATTCTCAAAGAGATACTAATGTAGCAGATCAGTTAGGTGTCAATGCTATGGAAGGACCTTCTGGTATGAAAGTTGACATGTTTGTTGCTAAAGTTACTTTCATACCAGATGTAGCACATGCTGGTTGTATTGGTGAGATTGCAGATGCAGTGGCAGGGGAGACGGAGAAAAAATCTGAGAAACAAAAGGTTACTGAATCCCAGACTGGTGATGCTTGTGCGACTGTAAGTGTTGATGCGGCGCCATGGGAGACGGAGGAAGAATCTAAGAAACAAAAGCTTCCTGAATCTCGGACTTGTGCTGTTTGTGTGACTGCTAGTGTCGATGACGAGGCATGGGAGATGGTTCTATACAATACTAAATTACTTCTTGAAGTATCGCCGCAAATGGAAAAAAGAAAGAGATATCCTACAAAGGCCGTGCAGTATCCGTTCATTAATGTGTTTGATTCAGGTTCCAGTACTGGTGTTGTTGCAGCGAAAGCAAAAATGCAAATTTATGCTATTAAGTATCCTTTTCAAAGCAAAATCGAAACTGGTGTTAACAACTCTTTGTTGAATGCTTTTGCTGCGTGGGTCAAAGAAGGAGAGTCCAGAAAGAAGTATGTTTCCAACTTCTGATTTTTTTCCAGTTTATATTTAATATATTGTCACTTATAGAATTATTTTATATCAAATCACTGTACTCTTTTGTGTATATATGTTACTAGGAATGAAATTTACCCGAAGCATGTTAGTGAACTCAATCCTGTTTATGATCTTGGTGTATTTCATGTTGAAGACAAAAATTGGTTTTACACTTTGGCATATAATGAATGGTCAGCCCTTGGATGACTCGGTATGTAAGAATTTACTTTTGCAGTATTTTTTTAAAAAATTTTTAGCCAGTGTACACATGAACACTCAGTCTTGTTAAGTTAGCAGTGAGCATTCATTTTCCTTTGTTTGATGTGATTTTGGTTTGAAAAACTATAGCTGCTTAAAGCTTTTGAGCGCATTTAGTGATTAGTTATTTGTTATGTTTTGTTTCAGCACATTGATGTTTTGTTTTATTATCTGAGGAAGAAGGGGAAGTATGACAAAGACCTACCTATAACATTCACCACCACAGATTGGTACTTCGACGAGAAAATTAATAAATTGTGCCAGGCATTTATTGATACAGATGGAGATAGTGATGTGTGCAATCCGAAACATGTCATTGTAGAGTATATTCAGGGGTTTGTCTAGGATGCCAGTGTTCCATGGTACACTGTCGAGCATGTCTTAATGCCAATTAATATTGCAGAACAATGGCATTGGATAATGGATGTGATGTCCTTCAAGGATAGGTGCATTTATGTGTATGACTCTATGCGCGGTGGAGATGCTCATCAAGCCAAAGTCCATAAGGCCATGTCCAAATATTCTGTGTTGCTGCCTCATATTTTCGTGCACACACATTTCTATTTAAACAAAAAAGATATCAATTGACGCACTTGTGTCTACAAATCAAAAGACTTGATTACCCCCTTTGATGCAAAATTGGTTGAAGGATTGCCTCAACAAGTCAAAGCGTATGAATTTCTTTCAACACAATCTGTTTTGCTTTTAAATTCTGCAGTTGGATAGTTGTTGTTCTTTTTATTTTTGCAGTGATTGCGGTGTATTTGCAACATCATTTGCTGAGTATTTCATTGAGGGCAAGACGTCTTCTAAAAAATTCAATGTCTATGCACACCAATGTAGATTTGGTGCTCTCTTGTAGGATTATGCTAGAAAGAAGATGGAACTGAACGCGCAAAGTGATGATGAGATTATTGGTCGACAGAATAAGGCGGGGAAGCAGAAGAAGTAGTTACTTTTGTCATTGTTGTAGGATGAACTCTATAATTTTGTTTTTTGTATTCTGTTCTGTTATGTTGTCATTATTGGAAGACGGATAAGATTTGTTTGTGTTTGAATTTTATGTATACTTTTAAGAATCGTATGGAAAATGAGATGTTTGTTCTGTTATAAAAGTTTAATGAGTTTCAGACTTATATTGGATTGTTGCAGTTTAGTTTATTTTGGTGTTTTCTCCCTTGATTTTGTATTGTGAATTATAGATATGAGAAATATTAGTTTGTGATGCAGTGTCTCTTGCAGATACACGCATGATACATACATGATACAGATATGATACACATATGATACATATATGATACATATATGATACACAAATGATACACAAATGATACATAGTTTTCAAATATGTATTGATGAAGCCACTTATATTTGCAAATTTTTAAATCTATTTTGCATAGTTTTCTAGCTGCTACGACTGTTTTCCATTAGTTAGCATTGTTACTACACAAATGCAGGCATGAGTAAGAACCTATAAATAGAGATACATAGTTGATACATAAGTGATACATAGATGATACAAATGTGTTGCACAAGCAATACATATATGATACAAATGTGATACATAGCTGATACAACTTCTTTTTAATCAAACAAATGTATAATATAAACTTGCAATACGATTTTAAATGATAAGTCAAATATTTATTTATATCTAAAATTCAAATGATATTCTACAATGATATAGTTATTGATATATTGCATTCTTCTAAATCTCTATGATATTTAGTAAAGTAAAATAACAAGTAATTCTAAATTTGACATATTTCATCCTCTCTTTGGATTATTTCTACAAGTTTTTCGGTTGTGACCTTCTTCTCCACACTGTCCACATTTAATCGACCTTTTTCGTTCCCTTTCAGATATTGGCTTGCACCTCCCCTTCCTTGGCCTTCCTATTGTTTTAGTCACGTCTGGTGGCAAGACTTTTTCATTTAGAACTTTTGCAAGAATTTCCCATGTGCTTTCATAAGGAACCGGATAAATTGGAATTTCATAGGTCTTCAATAGGTACTTCATGGTGTAGTACACCGAGCAATACTCAATGTGATCAATGTGTTTGTATTTTAATACTGCCCAAGTATGTGCACATGACAACTCATCCAACTGAAACCTTCTACAGCTGCAAGTTCGATCTTTTAGGAACACCATTCTCTGCTTTCCCTTGTCAAGTACTGAATATAAGTAACTCCTCGAAGAGGTCACCTACAACATTTATCAACTATCATTAGTGGTGACAAAGCAGATGCCCTCAAAATACATATACTAGAGAGCCTACAAGATTCAAATAGCTTAATGTTATGTCAAACCAAGCAATATTTCAGGAGTGGGGTAGGCATAAATGCTACATTAAATTGAAAGCCTTTGCTTTTGTGCAGTTGGACATTAGTTTAACAGAATCACACAAATGGTTCAAGATATAACAGACCCATAAATTCGGCATGATTACATATTCTATGCACAAGTATCTACAGATTCCAGTCATACCTTCATCTGATGTGACAATTCAAGATTGTCCATTAGCATTGTATCATATTTTTTTCCAAGATCAGTGAATGACTCTACTGCATTATTTAGGTTTGTAACATTCCACCGTCCGATCAATTGCCTTATGTAGTCTAGCAAAGGCAGTACTGGGAGTTCCCTAATATCCTTGACCACTGCATTGATCGACTCTGCAATGTTTGAAGTCATTATCAATGTTCTGTTGATAGTAGAATGTGCTCTCGACCATCTTTCATACCCAATATTCATTAAGTAATCTTTGACCCTCTTATCAATTTTCTCTACCTCTGCCATGTGGTAATCAAACTTCTCAACTGTGTATGCTTTGGCTATAACAAAGAATATGTCTTTGAACAACAAATATTTTTTTTGTAATTTTTTTTATATTATTCCATAGATGCCATATGCAGACATAATGAGGTACTTGTGGATACAATGTTGCCGCTGCATTTTCAATGCCTTCATGCTTGTCCGAGACTATGCACATTCCCTCAATTTTCCCAAATGCATCCTTGAATCTCGCAAAAAAAACACTCCCAGGAAGCATTATTCTTTGAATCTACTATAGCATATGCGAGTGGTAGGATATTACTCGCTGGATCTTGTGTTGATGCTATCAATAATGTTCCTCTATATGCCAATTTAAGAAAATTTCCATCTACAACAACAACCGGTTTGCAATACTGCCATCCTTTTATAGATGGATATAGTGCAACGAAAGCATACATGAACAAGTCTTCCTCTATTTTTTTTCAAATTTACCACCGACATAGGATTTGTAAGAACCAACATATAAAAGTAGCTTGGAAGCTTTTCATATGATTCACTCGGGTTCCCTCTCAGTACTTGAACTGCATATTCTTTCAATCTCCATGCTTGCATATATGTCATCTGAAGACCATACTGCTTGTTCATGTCTCCAATTATGTCATTAGGAGTGTATATTATTTTTGGGTCTTTATACTTGTCTATCAGAAGACTGCCGATGAGTTTTGCAGTAGCTTGACGTTGTGCGTAAGATCTGTCTTTCAGGGGGCATGAGTGCACTTTGCTGAAATTTCTAACCTTTAAAACGTTTGCTTTTTTCAGGCTCGAAGACTTAAAATACCAATTACAGTTGTTGTTGATTCATAATAGGCAGTACCTATGACAATGATATAAACTTTTCCATCAATAAATAGAGCGACATGAAATACAATGATATATAGTAATACACACTGCCATCAACAATACTAGATGAAAAAAATACAATGACTATACAGTACTAGACGGTGACAACCACAATTTAAAAGTGTACATCCACATACTTACAAGCAACAACTTATTTTCTGCATAATTATGCTTCTAACATCAACTACGATATATATTGAGATACATAATTATACAATAAAAATTTTGATACCTGCTTTCACTTGATCTATGCACCTTAAACTGAAAATTTTCCTTTAATACCAAGTGCTTCATGACTTTGATTATCGTTGCCTTGTCTTAATAAATTTGACCTTCTTCTACATCTATGCGTTGAGGGTCAGTTATTATTGTATTTTCATTAGATTCTGTATCATTTCAGTCTTCTCCATCCCCAAACTCGATCATCTTAATTGTATTGCCATTGTATCTCTCCTCTACAACTGAGCTTTATGCATATTCTGAGGAAATCATAGCAGAATTTGAATTGTAGCAGATCATGTCCATATCCTTTTCACTCGATATTATACAAAGGGGATACATTGTAAATTCTGAGCTTTTTTTCAGCTCAAGATATACACATAGACCCATACTATTGTGTATCACTATTGGCGAAGAACTGTTTTGGACAATGTATTTGATTTTAATATCATTCAATGAAGTATCTATCTTAAGTTGTTTCGAAATCACGTCTACAAAATATTCAAAACTTATATTTGGAGTAACTATTACAATATCTGCATTATAATCTACAAAGCTATTGTCAGCATTTGTGACGACCCGACCCGTTGTCTCATGTGTTACTGTCCCATTTTACCCGTTTATTGCTTCTTAATATTTCATTATCGGTATGTGGTGTGTGAGAGTTGATTGGGATTGGTTTTGATAAGAAATGAGGCACTTAGTCTCCTTAAGGAAAGCTTCAGTTGGAAAAGTCAATCGGATGTTGACTATTGAGTTAGAGGGCTCGGATGTGATTTTCGGTGAGTTGGTTAGCTTCGGGGGATGATTTGTGACTTAGGAGTGCTATCAAAATTGATTTTAGAGGTCCGGTGTAGAATTAGGCTTGAATAGGCGAAGTTAGAATTTTGGCGAATTCCAGTTGATAAGTGAGATTTTGATCCGAGGGTCGGAATGGAATTCCGAGAGTTGCTGTAGCTTTGTTGGGTGATTTTGGATATGTGTGCAAATTTTCAGGTCATTCAGACATCGTTTGGTTGGGTTTTTAATTGAATGCGCATTTCGGAAATTTTGAAGAAACTTAGGCTTGAATCCGATGTGATTTGATGGTTTTAGCGTTGTTTGATGTGTTTTGAAGATTGGGACAAATTTGTATGATGTCATAGGTCATGTTGGTGCTTTTGGTTGAGGTCTCGGGGGCCTCGGGGTGATTTCGGATGGTCAATCAGACCAATCTTGGCCTTAAAAGATTGCAGATTTTCAGTTATTTTGTTGCAGAATAATTGTTCTTCGCGTTTGCATTGGTGAGACGCGAACGCATAGAAGGAATTGAGGGCAAGGATTTTTGGCCTTCGCATTTGCATCTGAGGCTTCGTGATCGCGTAAGGAAAGCAGACCATGCATCGCATTCGCCTGAAGGGGGATGCGTTCGCGTATAAGGAGTTGGGTTCCAGGGCAGTTGCCCTTCGCGTTCGCGTGGTGATGTTCGCGTTCGCGTAAGATTGAGTTCCAAACCTTCGTGTTCGCGTGGATGCAACTGCATTCGTGAAGGGTATTTTTGGCAGAGGCGAGATTTGTTCATTGCGAACGCGGGAGGACCCTCACATTCGCATAGAGTAAATACCAGCTGGGTAGAAGGGTTTTAATTGATATTTCATCCGCGAGCCTATGTTATTTTTCCTCCATTGTTGAGCGATTTTGGAGCTTGGGAGAGCTAATTGAAGAGGGATTCAAGGAGGATTGATTGGAGGTAAGTTCCTTAGCCTAAATACACGAGATTATGTTAGATTTAACATAGAAATTGGTTGAAATCCACCAAAAAGGGGTAAAGCTAGGGCTTGAGTTTTGATATTTCAAATTGGGATTTGATAGGTCATTTGAGCTCGGATTTGGGAGTTCTTGATATGCATGGACTCGTGGCGAGACGAGGAATCCGGTAATATTAGTTTTGTAATTTTTCGAGAAGTGGGCCCGGGGCTCGTGTTTTGCTAGTTTCGAGATTTTTCCTATATTTTGATTGTTTTCGATTGGGTATTGTTGCCTTGGCATATTGTGATGTATTCACTCTGATTTTGGTTAGATTTGATGCGTGTGGAGGCCGATTTGAGGGGCAAGGCATCGCGAGCGAGGGATTTCACCGGTTCGAGGTGAGTAATACTTGTAAATGATATCCCGAGGGTTTGAAACCCCGGATTTGCACACCGTAGTGCTATATTGAGGTGACGTGCACGCCGGATAGAGAGAGTGGGGTAGAGCACCGTTGGGGGATTGTGACTTGGTCCATCCCGGTTGTTGATTTTACCGCGTATTTGACTATGACGTGTTGTTTTTCACTATGACTTGGGCTTATTGACATATTTGGGGCTTATTGCCGACTGTTTGAACTTCTTGTGAGCTATCATCATTGTTTTCCTCACTATTTGAAATATTATTTGAACTCAGTCCATTTGAATTACACTGTTTTATGAACTCAACTATACTTTTACTCAACCTTGAGTTTTAACTGATATTTGAACTATTGTTTGAGCTGAGCATTTTAGTTTTCATTGATGCCCGAGGGGCTTATGATTATTTTGGACTGATTGAGGCCGAGGGCCGTGATTGATGATCTGATGAGTGATGTGAGGAGGCTTTCAGGCCTCGAGTGATTGGTGAGGAGGCTTTCAGACCTCGAGTGATTGGTTAGGAGGCTTTCAGGCCTCGAGTGTTATGTGAGGAGGCTTTCAGGCCTCGAGTGTATTATGAGCAGGCTTTCAGGCCTCGCATTGATATTGTTCAGGCTTTCAGGCCTTATTGATAGCGCTTGGGCTGTAGGAGCCCCTCCGGAGTCTGCACACCCACAGTGAGCGCGGGTACCCATATGAGTGAGAATGAGCCCGAGGGGCTGATGCTGTACTGAGTGATTGATACGGAGCCCGCGAGGCTGATACTGCACTGAGAGTTTGGTATGGCGCCTGAGGGGCAGGTTCCTGAGTATCTCTTATTGATTGAGAATAATTGTTTTAAACTATTTTCAAAGAGTTTTCTTACTGTACTTCACTGGTTTCTACTGTTTACCTGATTTTACTGCTTGAGATAGCATAAATTGTGCCTTTGTGGGATTTCTATGTTCTCAGATATTATTTATTTTTATTACTCACTGAGTTGGAGTACTCACTTTACTCCCTGCACCTCAAGTGCAGATGCATGTATTGTTCACCCGGTAGCGGGTTGTGAGCTGGTTGAAAGGTATTGCTATTGTAGCTGAGTAGAGTGACCGCCAGCGTTCGTGGCACCGCATTACTTCCTATGGTTCTAAATTTTATTCTGTATATTGTTGGCCTTGTAGTTCTATTTAGACTTCTCTAGATGCTCGTGACTTGTGACACCCCGGTCTGGCTGTATTGGATTGTATTTATATTAATTAATCTCATTAATTCACATTCGAACTGTTGTGTAACTAATTAACTATTTTAAAGTGGTGTTTTGAAATGGTCTGGCTGGCCTTGTCTTCACGAGAGGCGCCATCATGATCGGAGCGGGGTTTGGGTCGTGACAAGTTGGTATCAGAGCCTGGGTTACTAGGTCTCATGAGTCATGAGCAGGTTTAGTAGAGTCTCGCGGATCGGTACGGAGACGTCTGTATTTATCCTCGAGAGGCTGCAGAACCTTTAGGAAAATTTCACTTTCTTAGAATTCTTATCGTGCGTACTTGATTCAGCTTGAGATATAACTCTTGAAATTCGTTTCTCATGTCTGTACGCGCACATGAGCGCTTAGTATTGTATGTGCCTTGATGGCTTGTGATTTCCCGATCAAGGGGCGAGATGTGATCCCGTGAGTTTGATGTTGGGCCTGTTTGGAGGACTTGAGGCCGGATCTTGCCGATGGCTTGAGCACTGAGGTGCTGATCGTGTGAGCAAGTGTTTTGAACTTATATTTTCAGTATTGTCCTTATTAGCCGGAATGGCGGTTGGATATCCATGTGACGAGTATGTTAGTGCTGCGAGATATATCTATGTGACTCGGTAGTGATGAAGAAGTATGCTGGATAGTAGGTGAACTGTTAAGTGTTCGATTCCTATGGTGATTTGATGTGTAGCCCGATTATGGGCACGTGAGGAACATTTTCATGTCTCCTAGTTGGTAAGTAAAGTGCAACACGTGAAGCAGTATGAGTTCAGACTCAGGAAGACTAAAATGACTGTGTAGCGTATATGATGGTGGAAGGTATGCTAAAATACTAAATTGAGGCGAAACAGGTGGGTTATCTCCTGCGGAGTGTTCTTAAGGGGTACGATTCTTATGTATATTGTTAGAAGATCTCACCGGTAATTGAAAGGTACGTGTTGTAATTTGAAAATTTGGGTTGCTTCAGAGAGTGAACTCAGATGACGTGGGGATGAATGCGAGGTTGTAGAGGATTTCAGTATCCGAGGCTCTGTGTTTTCATAAACTTGTAGATGATGTGTGTTTAATCTCACTATGATATTATGGCATCATTAGAGTAAAAGTATTATGGGTTATTGAGTCTGTCCTGATAAGTATGGCTTCAAGCCAAGTTGGGGAGGTTGCTGTTGATTAGCTGATTGCACGGTTATGTGCTATGTTGGTTCCTTTTCAAGGTATGCTGGCGGATCAGTTCGGGTTGCAGAAATTGAGCCGAGGATGTCTTGAGCTGTTGTTGATAAAGAATGCTCAGTGTATAGAGAAGGGAGATGGTTGTTTGTATTGGTATGAGATCATGTTCTGCGGTGTCAGAGTGCTAATAAGGCACGAGTGGTTCTGATCATTAAGTCAGGTAATTTGCAGTTGGAATAGGAGTGAATGACTTTCGAGAATGATTCTAATGTGTTCAAGATTTTACATGCAACAATCAGGTGTCTCAAGGTTGTGCATGTGGTCAGAGACCGTGTTTTCATCGAAAAATGTCGAGGCTTGTGGTATTCTTATGTCGATTATGGGATCCTATGTATCGATATCTGGAAGGTAATGGTAACGAATTCAGATTTCACAGGAAGTTCTTCAAAGTAAAGTATTCTAGAACGTGGTATTTCTGGGAACGTTTGAGAGAGTATTCAGTGGCTCATGGGTTTGAAACAGTATGGTCTTATGTGCGAGTCTCATGTGGTAAGCCTGGATTGAGGCATTGTGATGCTACAGCGAGGGAGAAATTTCAAGTGGATGATGAACAAAAAGAGAAATTTGATAGACGGAATAGATTAATAATGGACCGAATCGGCATGGTGAGGGTATGATTAATTCTTTGTATGTGTTCGAGGTAATGAGCTTTTACAGGCATTTTGCAGCAATGCTCTTGGGTTTTGACAGCTTGCTCAGCTTGGGTTAGACAGAAGGATGCAGACCTGGCAGTTTAGCTTGTACAAATGGAGTTGGCAGAGATGTTCTTGTTGGGTTTTATCGTGGTTTGAAGATGAGTATATTTTCTATGGGTATAAGAAGCATGGAGTGTGTAATGATTTTTCTTCTAAATGGGATCAATGAAAGTTCTTGACTAGTTGAGTGAGTCGATGTCTGCGACGCGAAAGGGAGATAAAAGTTCTCATGTCATCCTAGTGTGGTATGGTATATGCGATATGTTGTGGAGGATTGGGATTTGTATGTGTAAGGTTCGGTTCAGTTCGGAATGGAAAGTCATTAAATTCTTAAGCAGCACGGGCAGTTGTAAGTGATTAAAGAATCGATCTTCAGATGATTAGGGTGAATGATCCTCATATGACTAAGGAAAATGGTATTGCCAATCATAGTGATTCGATGAGGGTATATGCTGCAGAAAAAGGGCAATGTGATTAAGTTGATGGCACATGAGAATTTTAAAATATCTTTTGGGGAATGATTGGGTGCTCAAGATGTGATATGTATTCATACTGCAGGATTTGAGATTAGGTACAGTGATTCGTGTGCTATATGGAGTTGGAGACCCGAGTGGATCGTTCTTTGCTTGGTATATTGGATTGTAGATATGATGTTGGGATGTAGACTGATTGTCTCAGTGTTGGGTTATTCTAGACTATTGTGCTATGGGCTATGTGAGAAAATGCCACAGGTTGCATGGCGAGGTACATCGGATTATGTTCTAGCAGAGTGGTTTGTATTCTAAAGACCAGCGAACGGCTGAGAAGGATTGCTTTCCTTAATTAGGCCTTTGTGACGGATGTCAGTATAGAGGTTTCTACCATTGATTCAGTTCCGGTACAGAGGGACCTTTTCGGATGCGTTCCTTGTGGCCGGGCATGTTGCCGAGCGAGATTGTGGAATTCAGTATTTATTTGGTGCCGGGCACCGTATCGTATGGCTCTGGTAGGAGTTATAGTAGTGAAAGGAGCAGCTTCAGGCTTCCTGGTATTGAGTCGTTGGCAGGCCAATGTGGCTACGTATTTAGCTGCAGTTAGCTTAGTTAGTCTCGAGTTGTATTGTTGAGGGATAGGTTGATTCGATAGTTATTGAACTTGCTAGTGATCTGGGGGGATCTATGAGTTGCTTTTATGTGCTGTGAGACGTTATGATTTGTCCGATATGGGCACATGTGGTGCGGTTCTATTGAGGATTCATAGAAAAAGTTGAGCGAGAAGAGTCATTGAGTGTGGCTCGATAAATAGAGCATTGGGTACGGCCTATCGGGTTGCGTGTCATATGTTATTGATTCACCGTGGGTGTAATGAATGGCTTTGGTTTCAGACATCAAATTATGAGTGGCTGTCGATTTTGAGCATGGCGACTTGAGATGTTTCATGTGTAACAATGTTTGGGTAGAATCGTGCATTTTGGCGAGGCCACGTGGGGGTATGACCCTTCAGGGTAGATTCAGGTATCCTATTTCCATGATGTGAGACGGGGTCTCAGCCTTTTGTTGTAATGGTACTAATGAGCTTGAGGTACAACTCTTTCGTTTGAGTCATTTGTCATGATTTGAGTATGTTCAGACTGTTCCTCATTGGTGCGTGTATTATGCAAGTTGTGGCTTAGGCCTGTGTTGAGGTGTCATATCACCAGAGTGGTGTGTTGGATTCAAGGAGATCATTGGAGTCATTAATGAATACGAACAGATTTGATTTCAGCTTGTTAGAAGGATAATATCGAGGTTCGGCTCAGAAATCTGCTGTGGTATTAGTCAACTGGAAGTGGCTTCATGAACGTTTGATCTGAGAGATGGTTATGGTTTGCTGCGTGTTTCATTTATCGTTGGAAGTATATGAAAGTGTTGGAATGAGACTTTAGCTAATAAGAGGTTTTCTATCGGTATTTGGTTGTTGTGGGTAACCACTGTAAATAGAAATTATCGTTTCGAGTGCTTGGATTATGTGGTGTATCGTATGATTTCATTGAGGTTGCAAGTATGGGTTATTACAGCTGGTTCGGGTTTATTTTTGGTATAGATGTGAGGTTATGATCTTGTGTATGATTTCAGGAAGTCAATGTGGTTCTACGGTTATGGTTTAGATGGACTGTGAAATTTCAGCTATATTGTGTTGTCGGACCTATACGAGATAGAGTGACGTGGGATCACCCCGGGTATATGCTTGGTAAGGTCATTCAGCTATTGGTTGGCTTCTAGGAGAACTCTGGGTACGCTCGAGGACGAGCGTTTGTTTAAGTTGGGGAGGATGTAACGACCCGGCCCATCGTCTCATGTGTTACTGTCCCGTTTTTCCCGTTTATTGCTTCTTAATATTTCATTATCGGTATGTGGTGTGTGAGAGTTAATTGGGATTGGTTTTGATAAGAAATGAGGCACTTAGTCTCCTTAAGGAAAGCTTAAGTTGGAAAACTCAACCGGATGTTGACTATTGAGTTAGAGGGCTCGGATGTGATTTCCGGTGAGTCGGTTAGATTCGAGGTATGATTTGTGACTTAGGAGTGCGATCGGAATTGATTTTGGAGGTCCGGTGTCGAATTAGGCTTGAATTGGCGAAGTTAGAATTTTGGCGAATTTCGGTTGATAGGTGAGATTTTGATCCGAGGGTCGTAATGGAATTCCGAGAGTTGTTGTAGCTTCGTTGGGTGATTTTGGATATGTGTGCAAATTTTTAGGTCATTCGGACATTGTTTGGTTGGGTTTTTGATCGAATGCGCATTTCGGAAATTTTGAAGAAACTTAGGCTTGAATCCGATGTGATTTGATGGTTTTAGCATTGTTTGATGTGTTTTGAAGATTGGGACAAATTCGTATGATGTCATAGGTCATGTTGGTGCTTTTGGTTGAGGTCCCGGGGGGCCTCGGGGTGATTTCGGATGGTCAATTGGACCAATCTTGGCCTTAAAAGATTGCAGATTTTCAGTTATTTTGTTGCAGAAGAATTGTTCTTCGCGTTCGCATTGGTGAGACGGGAGCGCGTATAAGGAATTTGAGGGCAAGGATTTTTGTCCTTTGCGTTCGCATTTGAGGCTTCGCAATCGCGTAAGGAAAGCAGACCATGCATCGCGTTCGCGTGAAGGGGGATGCGTTCGCGTATAAGGAGTTGGGTTCCAGGGCTGTTGCCCTTCGCGTTCGCGTGGTGATGTTCGCGTTCGCGTAAGATTGAGTTCCAGAACTTTGCGTTCTCATGGATGCTACCGCATTCGCGAAGGGTATTTTTGGTAGAGGCGAGATTTGTTCATCGCGAACGCGGGAGGACCCTCGCGTTTGCATAGAGTAAATACCAGCTGGGCAGAAGAGTTTTAATTGATATTTCATCCGCGAGCCTATGTTATTTTTCCTCCATTGTTGAGCGAATTTGGAGCTTGGGAGAGCTAATTGAAGAGGGATTCAAGGAGGATTGATTGGAGGTAAGTTCCTTAGCCTAAATACACGAGATTATGTTAGATTTAACATGGAAATTGGTTGAAATTCACCAAAAAGGGGTAAAG
>MU759210.1:0-19057 GCA_026770625.1 Nicotiana glauca | reverse complement strand
TACAATCAAAAATCAAATAGAAAGAATTACAAAAGAGAAAAAGAAAGTAACTCTAGAAATAGAAATTTCTAAATGATTTCCGACATGAATATTTTTAATATTTTTCAAAAACTGAAAAAACAAAAAAATATTTTTAATCCGACATGAATTAGAATTAATTACTAGTACATTTGAAATTTGAAATTATTATAGTCTTAAAGGGAAAAACAATTAAAGTTAATTTAAACTAAAAGATAAACATATCATAAAATCCTCAACAAATTTGACTCAAAATCTCTCTTTTATACTCTCCCCTTTTTGACTTCGGTTACTACACCTATATTATATATATAAATCTCTTTTTTATACTCCTTTAGGCCTTTTCCGATTTATATATATAATATTTTTTTTAAAACTGAAATGTTTTTAAAAAATTTATTATATATAAAATGTGCTCAATATATATAAAATGTTCTAATTTAATACTACCATAATTAAAATTACAATATATAATCAAGTTTTTACAAAAAAAGAAAAACTGAAAAACTGAAAATTAACGAAGGAATGGCATATCTGGGCCATTTCTTTAACGACAATGGCATGGATATAGCAACATTTTAACGGATGGCATAGATGAGCCATTTCTGAAAGTTCAGTGGCATATTNAAAAAACTGAAAATTAACGGAGGAATGGCATATCTGGGCCATTTCTTTAACGGCAATGGCATGGATATAGCAAAATTTTAACGGATGGCATATATGAGCCATTTCTGAAAGTTCAGTGGCATATTTAGGCCTTTTCCGTAATTTAAGCTATATACACATATAATGTGAAGATTTTTTAACTTGTGATAGAAGGTTGCTTACATTTTTACAAAATTATCAATTATAGCAAGTACTCTCTCCATTTCAATTTATGTGAACCTGTTTGACTAAGTACAAAGTTTAAGAAAAAACTAAAGACTTTTAAAATTTGTGGTCCTAAACAAGTTACAGTATTTGTATGGCAATAATTGTTTTGAAACTTGTGATGGTAAATATGCTAGAGTATTGTATGGTTATAGCCAACCTTGTTGAAATTGTGAAAAGGGTGTACAAATTGTCAAATATTGTATGCTTTAGAGAGTGATGTTTTGGCTATAAAAGGAGAGCTTTAACTCTCATTTCATCACACCAAAAAAAAGAGAGAGCAAGGTATTCCATAAACTATAAGAAGATAGTCTGTGAAGAAAAATAGTGTGAGAGATATTGTAGTGAGGTGAAAAAAGCAAAAAAATATTTATTTCTTTTGAGGGTGTAGTAGTCTTAGGAGTATTTTTACTCGTTACTACACAGTGTAAAATTCCTCGCTATAGTGATATCAGTTGCTCTTCTTGGCCATGGTTTTTCCCTTATTCAGAAGGGTTTCCACGTAAAATCTTTGTGTCATTATTGCTGTATTTCTATTCTTGCTGATTTAACCATAACTTAGTGGTCCGCGTTTATCACTAATACCGTAAATATTATTTATTTCGGGGTTTATTCCCAACAAATGGTATGAAAGCCAATGTTCTGTCTGAGTATGCTCTGTGGTTGCAGCACAGTCTGAACTTCCACATCAGAAAAGAATTACATTGGTTTTACAATAAAATGGTATTTGTATTTGTGATAAACAATGGAAGCCAACACTAGTAGAATGATTACTTTGAATGGCACAAATTATGCCATTTGGAAGGGCAAAATGAAAAATTTGCTCTATGTCAAGAATTTTCATCAACCTGTCTTCGCTACTATAAAGCCTGATAATAAATCAGATGAAGAGTGGAATTTGTTACACAGGCAGGTTTGCGGCTTTATTAAACAGTGGGTTGACGATAATATTTTGAACCATATTTTCTGGGGAGATACATGCTCGGACCCTATGGGAGCACCTTGAAAGTCCGTATGCTCGAAAAACTAGAAACAACAAGATATTTCTAATAAAGCAGATGTTGGGTTTAAAATACCACGATGGTTCCGCGATAACAGATCACCTGAATAATTTTCAGGGGATCATGAACCAATTATCTACTATGGGCATTAAATTTGATGAATAAATTCAAGGCTTGTTTCTACTTGGTTCTCTACCAGATTCTTGGGAAATTCTTAGAACTTCATTATCAAATTCTGCTCCAGGTGGTGTGATCTCTATGGATCTTGCCAAGAGCAGCCTTTTAAATGAAGAGATGAGAAGAAAATCTCAGGATTCCTCCTCATCAGATGTCTTGCTGACTGACTCTAGGGGGAGAAGCAAGAATCGAGGTTCTCAAAATAGAGAACATAATAGAAGCAAATCCATAAGCAGACTTAAAGATATTGAGTGCTATCATTGCGGGAAGAAAGGGCACACAAAGAAGTTCTGCCGGATTTTGAAAAAGGAGAATAGAGATAAGGAATAACATAAAGAAGATGGAAATCGTGTGGCCACCGTCACTACAGAAGATCTTGTTACTGTCCTTGATGCGGTTCTGATAAATATTGCTTGTGATGAGTAAAGCTGGGTTGTGGACAGTGGTGCCGCATATCATGTGATATCAAGGAAGGAATTTTTCTCATCCTATACTCAGGGTGACATTGGAACTTTGAGTATGGGTAATGAGACTGTATCTATGGTGGCAGGTGTTGGAACGATTTGTTTGGAAACTAGTATTGGAACTAAACTAGTTTTAAACAATGTAAAGCATGCACCTGATGTTCGTTTGCACTTGATCTCTGATGGTGTTTTGGATGATGAGGGATATGTCAGTACCAATGGTGCTGGAAAGTGGAAGCTCACTAAGGGTTCCATGATTGTGGCTCGTGGGGAAATGCGTCGTGGTCTATACTGGACTACGACCTCTACCTGTGTTGATATGGTGAATGCCGTTGAGAGAAATAACTCTTCAACGTTATGGCATAAGAGGCTTAGCCATATTAGCAAGAAAGGACTAAATGTTTTGGCCAAGAAGAAATTGTTGTCAAATTTTGAAAGTGCAAAATTAGAAAAATGTGAGCACTGCTTGGCTGGAAAACATAAAAGAGTTTCTTTCCAGTCTCATCCTCCTTCAAGAAAGACAGAGTTGCTTGAGTTGGTGCATTCGGATTTATGTGGTCCAATGAAGACAAGGACTTTGGGTGGTGCACTTTATTTTGCTACCTTTATTGATGATTGCTCAAGGAAACTTTGGGTCTACATCTTGAAGACTAAAGACCAAGTGTTGGGTGTCTTTAAGCAGTTTTAGGCTTCAGTTGAAAGAGAAACTGGAAAGAAGCTGAAGTGTATTCGTACTAATAACGGTGGTGAATATTGTGGACCGTTTGACGAATACTGCAAGAAGCAGGGTATCAGACACCAGAAGACTCCTCCAAAGACTCCTCAGCAAAATGGTTTAGCAGAAAGGATGAACAGGACCTTGATGGAAAGAGTCAAATGTTTGCTTTCTGAAGCAAAGTTACCGAATTCCTTTTGGGGTGAGGCTTTGTTGACTGCCGCACATGTTATTAATCTATCCCCTGTGGTTGCTTTGCAAAGTGATGTTCCAAACAGAGTTTGGTACGGAAAGGATGTTTCCTATGACCACTTGAAAGTGTTTGGTTGCAAAGCTTTTGTACATGTGCCTAAAGATGAGAGGTCAAAATTAAATGCTAAGACAAGGCAGTGCATCTTCATTGGTTATGTCCTTGATGAGTTTGGTTACAGGCTATATGATCCAATTGAGAAGAAGGTCATGAGAAGCCATGATGTTATCTTCGTGGAGGATCAAACCATTGAAGATATTAACAAAGCAGAGAAGCTAAAATCTCCAAGTTCTGAAGGTTTAGTTAATCTTGATCAAATTCCTCATACAAATGCGGATGACGTTGGTGGGCTGAATGATGATGGTGATGCCCAAAACCATATTCCAGATCAAAATATTGATAGTGATGGTGATAAAAATGCTAATGTTGATGAGGCAGATGCTCCTACTCATGAATCTGTAGACGAGTTAGATATTCTACTCAGAAGGTCTTCTAGACCTCGTACTCCTTCCTCCCGTTATTCACCCAATGAGTATGTATTACTCACTGATGGGGGAGAACCTGAATGTTATGCGGAGGCCATAGAGGATGAGCACAAGGATCAATGGATTGAAGCCATGCAAGATGAGGTGAAATCTCTGCATGAGAACCATACTTATGAGTTGGTGAAATTGCCTAAGGGCATGAGAGCTTTGAAAAACAAGTGGGTGTTCAAAGTTAAACCTGAAGAACATAGTTTGAAGCCCAGATACAAAGCTAGATTGGTTGTCAAGGGATTTAGTCAAAGGAAAGGTATTGACTTTGACGAAATATTTTCTCCTATCGTGAAAATGTCCTCTATTCAGACAGTTCTTGGTTTGATTGCTAGTCTTGATTTGGAGATTGAGCAGATGGATGTGAAAACTGCTTTTCTTCACGGTGACTTAGAAGAGGAGATTTATATGGAACGACGTGAGGGATTCAAGGAAAAAGGTAAAGAAAATCTTGTATGCAGACTTAAGAAGAGTCTATATTGATTGAAGCAAGCTCCCAGATAATGGTACAAGAAGTTTGAGTCTGTTATGGGGGAGAAAGGCTACAAGAAGACTTCTTCAGATCATTGTGTGTTTGTACAAAGATTTTCTAATGATGATTTTATCATCCTCTTGCTATATGTGGATGATATGTTGATTGTGGGCAGAAATGCTTCCAAGATTGACGAGTTGAAGAAACAGTTGAATAAGTCTTTTGCAATGAAAGACTTGGGTCATGCTAAGCAGATTTTGGGCATGAGAATTACTCGTTCGAGAAATGAAAGGAAGCTTTACTTGTCACAGGAGAATTACATAGAACGTGTACTGGAGCGCTTCAATATGAAAAGTGCTAAGCTGGTTCACACACCCCTTCCTAATCATCTGAAGTTGAGCAAGAAGATGTGTCCAACAACAATGGAGGAAAAAGAGAGAATGGCCAAGATTCCTTATTCCTCTGCCGTCGGAAGTTTGATGTATGCAATGGTATGCACTCGACCAGATATTGCTCATGCAGTCGGTGTTGTTAGCAGATTTTTCGAAAATCCAGGAAAAGAGCATTGGGAAGCTGTAAAGTGGATACTCAGGTATCTAAGAGCAAGCTCACATGAATGCTTATGTTTTAGAGGATCAAATCCAATTTTGAAGGGCTATACAGATTTTGATATGGCAGGTGACCTTGATAATAGAAAATCCACTATTGGATATTTGTTTATTTTTTCAGGGGGAGCTATATCATGGCAGCCGAAGTTGCAGAAGTGTGTCGCACTATCTACAACTGAAGTGGAGTATATTGTGGCTACTGAAGCTGGCAAAGAGATGATATGGCTCAAGAGATTTCTTCAAGAACTTGGATTGCGACAGATGAAGTATGTTGTCTATTGCGACAGTCAGAGTGCAATAGACCTGAGCAAAAACTCCATGTACCATGCGAGAACAAAACACATTGACGTCAGATATCACTGGATTCGTGAGCAGGTGGAGAACGAATCTTTACAGATCAAAAAGATTTACACGAGTAAAAATCCTACGAATATGCTAACCAAGGTAGTACCAAGAGACAAGTTCGAGCTTTACAAAGAACATGTCGACATGAACTCAAACTAGAAGACAGTGCTACCTCCTCTAGATGAATGAGACTAGAGGGGGAGATTGATATGGTGTCCATCTCATTCAAATGATTTGGTAGCCAATTTTGTTGACTTGGTTTGGTTAGGTAGCCAACCTTGTTGAATTAGTAGCCAATTTTATTGACTTGGTTTGGTTTGGTAGCCAACCTTGTTGAAATTGTGAAAAAGGTGTACAAATTGTCAAATATTATAGGCTTTAGAGAGTGAGGTTTTGGCTATAAAAGGAGAGCTTTAACTCTCATTTCATCACACCAAAAAAAAGAGAGAAAAAGAGAGAGAGAGCAAGGTATTCCATAAACTATAAGAAGATAGTTTGTGAACAAAAAGTGTGAGAGATATTGTAGTGAGGTGAAAAAAGCAAAAAAGTATTTATTTCTTTTGAGGGTATAGTGGTCTTAGGAGTATTTTTACTCGTTACTACACAGTGTAAAATTCCTCGCTATAGTGATATTAGTTGCTCTTCTTGGCCGTGGTTTTTCCCTTATTCAGAAGGGTTCCACGTAAAATCTTTGTGTCATTATTGTTACATTTCTATTCTTGCTGATTTAACCATAGCTTAGTGGTCCGCGTTTATCACTAATACCATAAATATTATTTATTTCAGGGTTTATTCCCAACAACATCTTTTGATCGAGTCGAGCCTTATACAACATATTTTTAAGCCTATCACCACATTTTTCTCGAAATTATGACTTATTTGTTGATGATATTTGGAAAGATATGCACACCTTGTCTGTAAATAATTTAAAACATTAGATGAAATAAGAGTAATTTGATAAATGATATAAAATTTATTGGTTTCGTACCCTAAATTGATTCCACATCTGGTCTCTGTAAATGTACGGTATTATCTAACTATTTACTCCAAGCATCTTGATAAAACGCTTTAACACAATCCACAACCACCTTCGTAGATTCATTGGAAGGAACAAACCAGAATTAAAATTAACATATGTTAAAAATATATTCAAAAGTTCAAATGAATATAAAGTAATTACTTACCCAGTAGTCCCATCATGAATGATAATCAATCTGTGAAGAGCATCGCCTGTTACAACCTCTTCAAAAGTCTGAGTCTATATACCATCAGGAGCAGGTGTAGATGTATCAATGGATGGGGAAGACGGTATGGTAGAGCCTCCAACATACGGACTAGAAATGCTAAGAGTGGATGATGATGGAGCCATAGATGTGAGACCACCATTCTAACTAACATGCTAGCTTAGGGATGGAGCCATTGATGACGGAGACATAGATAATGAGTCACCATGTTGACTAGTAGGATAAGCTGGCAAATACGATGGTATAGTGTGCATGCTATGGGAATTAGAGATAGGCTTATATTGAACTCGATCAAAAGGGGACAAAGAGAAAAAGTCATGTGGCAACATTCTCCTTGATTACATGATTGGTGGAGCTTGGTGACTTCGTGGCCTTCATTGCTGCTGGCAACATTCTCGTTGAATACGTGATTGGTGGTGTTGCAGTAGCTCGTTCATGGACCTCCTACTTTTCAACTCTATTAAATTTCAGGGATGACAAATTCCTTATCACTGCAAATAGTTTAGCCAAGGGCTACCACCAACTCGATCCAATCGGAGTTGGAGTTTAATTTGCTTCATCATCTGCATTATTGCAATTGGCAGCACAAAGGGCTCTTCTCGTCTCAACTACCTTTACTCCATCATTTATGATGATAGACCATAATTGCGTATTTTAGTCGCTTATTACACTCTAATTTATTGCACTTTAATTGAGTTTGAGCTTTAGTTGCTAGTGTTTGCACTAAATATGTGTTTTATGCCTTGTAGGAGTGATTTCGATCTATGTAGGTATTATGAAATGAATTCAAGTGATTTGAAACTTTGAAATCTGAGTAAAATCCCAAGGAATTAAGCCGTGATCGTGTTCAAGGATCAACGGATGATAGTTAAGAACGAAACGAAGAATCGAGCGGGCATACGACACATTGTCTAGTAAAATGCACATAACTTTTCGTTCAGAGTTCCGTTTGAGCTCCATTATATATCGTTGGAAAGCTATTTGAAAGGGCTACAATTTTCATGTTTTGCATTTTTGTAAATTCTCTTTACGGCGCCTCATAGTGCGGCGCAGATTGCGCCACAATAGTGCAATTTCACGACAGGCATCAGAAACAAGCTCTTTGAAGTTTCCCACTACTGTGCCGCACTGTGCAACGCATCATGCACAATGCCTGTACAAATTTTACAGAGTAACTGCCCTATTTCGCGTGGGAGAAGGTGTTTTCTTCTTGGCCCGACCCTACTTGGTATAAATACATATAAAAACTCTATTTTGAGGACTTTTGACATAACTTTAGACCTAAGGAACACACACCATGCTTTGAGGAGGCTTCTAACTAGTTTTTTTTCTCTTCTCTTGTCTTAATTTTATAGTTTATTAGTTCTAGAATTTTGGGTGCTACATGAATTTTTTTGTGGTTTGAAGCTTGAATTGGTCTTATTATTTTATCATATTGGTTTATTTATTCAATCTTGCGCCTAATTATTTGATTGCTTGATCACCAATTGAATACTATCTACGAATCTTGGATTGAACTCGGGAGAGGGAATTCTAGATTGCATATAAGATTGAGTAGAGCAAGATCTTAACTTTGGGGGGCGAGGGGGGACAAATTTGCGATTAGGATAGGAATATACCTAATCGCCTTCCTTGGTTATTGTACGAGAATTACAAATGCATTCTTGTTAATCCTTATTCCATAGGAATATAGGCATTAGGTTAGCTTGACTAGGCGAGTAGTACTTCGGAAGATGGCTACGAGCAATAATAACCCTATCAATCAATAAACCAGATATATTTTAGACTATTTAAGTAGAAAACTCAACGAGATTGTTAGCTAACCCATAGATCTAGAATATTCTCTCCCATTGAATTCGTTTTTAATCTTGTCGTTATTTTCTTTAATTTCTTAATTTGTTACTCTATATTAATTTTAGTTAAATATTCATACTTTAGAATTCGCTTGAATAAATTAGTTATTTGTTTCAGTTTACTTGATAGTTAATCACAAGTCTTTGTGGGTATAATATCTGGACTTACAATCCTATATTACTTGTCGACCACTTATACTTGCGTGTGCATTTGGGAGCAATAAGTTTTTGGCGCCGTTGCCGGGGACTTAGAAATTAACTATTCTACTAGATTGGATTTTTACTTTTTGCCTATTCAAGTTTTTATTTTTTATTTTTATCCTAGTTTAAAATTTTATTATCTTTTTTGACATGGAATCTTGGAATGATAATTGGTCTAATATTGGTTATTCTTATTATGGTGATCCTTGTCCATATTGTGGAGGACCACACTTAGGGCAAAATTGTGCATCTCAATCTGATGTGTGGAATTTTTGTAATGTGTGTTGTTGTCAAGGTGGCCACTGGGATGGTTTTCCTAATTCTTTTTATCCCTCCCAGATTTCTTATTATAATATTTCTAATAATGTTTATGAGTTTGATAGGAGCAATGAATTGGAGGATATGGAAAACGTGGCTCGTATTATGGACATGATGAGGCATGGTCGTGCAACAGGGCATGACGATGAGGCAAGTAGCCAAGAAACAAGATGAAAATCGAAAGTATATACAAAGAATTAGTGAAGCAATCACGAGAATGATGGCCGAGGCGAAGGAAGTGGCTGAAGTGAGAGAGTTCCCACCAGAAGATAATTTAGAAGAAGTAGATATAGTGAGCCAATCTTGGCTAGAGGAACAAGCTCAACTGATAAACTCTCATGAGTTTCTACGTGATGGTCTTTCAAATATGACAGAACAACTAATAGAATGAACAACTGAGCTCAGGCAAGAGATAGACCAATTTGGCTTAGATATCCATGACCTGCATGATCAATTGAATAAAAAGATTGAGGCATCTGATGCCTGCAACCTATTATTGTGGATACTGGTCAGCTTGTGGAGAAAAAAGAGGAGTTTCAACTATTTGACCAAAATATTATTAATGATGTCGAGGTTGACGAAGAGTGCAAAATTGAGGATGTAAAAAATAATGCAGTTTTGGAGTTGGAGCGTATTGGACCTCATTCTAAATACTTTTCAATATTGTGTTTGATTGGTGACATGGAAATTGATCCATTCGAGCATATGGAGGAGTCAATAGATGAGGAACAAAGTGTTTATATTCTTAAATTTGCCATACTAAGGAGGAAAAACAACACCCCCATAAGGCATCATCTAACTTTGCTGCCCAATCTTTCCTATTCACACTTACCGTGTTCTCTAATATTTGCTTTATTTCTCTATTTGACACTTCAGCTTGCACACTTGTTTGAGGATGATATGCTGTAGAAACTATGTGGCGAACTCCATATTTAGCTAGCAGTTTATTCAACAACCGATTGCAGAAATGAGTCCCCTCATCACTAATTAAAGCACGTGGAGTCCCAAGCCTCGAAAATATGTTCTTTTTCACAAACACAACTACCACCATGGCATCATTTGTTGGCAAGGCAATTGCCTCTACACATTTTGACACGTAGTCAACTGCTAGCAAAATGTATTTATTTTCTCTGAACGCTGGCAATGGTCCCATAAAATCTATCCCCCACACATAAAAAATCTCAACCTCCAGGATGTTATTCAAAGGCATCTCATGCCTCCTTGTGATTGTTTTTGTTCTCTAACATTGGTCACACTTCTTAACAAATGCATGCGCATATTTTAATAAAGTTGGCGAAAAGAGACCAGATTGTAGTACCTTTGCAGCTGTTCAATCTCCTTCATGATGGCCCCCATAAGGTGATGCATAAAAATCATACAACACTAATTCCACTTCCTTTTCTGGAATGCATATCCTCATCAACTAATCAGCACATTGCTTGTAGAAATATGGTTCATCCCAATAGTAGATGTTCACATAATGTAGAAACTCTTTTCTAGCTTCTGATTAAATTTTAGGAGGAAGTAACCCACTCACAAGATAATTCACATAGTATGCGTACCATACGGGATGTTCTTGGGTGATAGAAAAAACTTGCTCATCAGGAAAGGCTTCTTTAATTTGTCCACCCTTCTCCACGTGGTTGTGATTTTCCAGCTTTGATAGATGGTCATCTACTTGGTTCTCTGTCCCTTTTCGATCTCGTATTTCTACATCAAATTCTTGCAGCAACAAAACCTAGCACATCAATCTAGCCTTAGATTCTTCTTTTATAAATCGATACGCGATTGCTGCATGATCGGTATGGACTATGACTTTCGTTCCCACCAAGTATGCCCGAAATTTTACAAAGGCCCACTAAACAACTAACAACTCCTTTCCAGTGGTGGTGTAATTCAGCTGTGCATCATCAAGAGTCTTATTCGAATAGTAGATGGAATAAAATACTTTGTCCTTCCTCTGGCCTAGCACTGCCCCAATAGCACGGTCACTCACATCACACATAAGCTCAAATGGTAAGGACCAATCTAGTGCCACAATAATGGGAGCAAACACCAACTTCCTTTTGAGTTCTTCAAATGCCTTGAGGCAGGCATCATCAAAGTTGAAAGTTACATGTTTTTCAAGCAACCTGCACAAAGGAGTAGCAATTTTAGAAATATCTTTAATAAGGCGTCGATAGAATCCCGCGTGTCCCAAGAAACTTCGGACACCCTTCACTGAAATAGGTGGAGGTAATTTTTCAACCGCCTCCACCTTCACCTTATCAACTTCAATGCCGCTCCTAGATACTCTGTGACCCAACACGATGCCTTCTTGTACCATAAAATTGCGCTTTTCCCAATTTAGTACTAGATTAGTTTCTTCACAACGGGCCAAAACCTTGCTTAAATTCCTCAAACAATTATCATAAGACGACCCAAAGACTGAAAAATTATCCATAAAAACTTTCACAAATTTTTCCACTATGTCAGTGAAAATAGCCATTATGCATCTCTGTAAAGTGGCTGGTGCATTACAAAGACCAAACGACATTCACTTGATGGCAAAAATACCATAAGGACAAGTAAAAGTGGTCTTCTCCTGGTTCTCTGGGCATATGACGATCTGATTGTATCCCGAATAACCATCAAGGAAGCAATAATAATAATTCCCGGTTAATCATTCCAGCATTTGGTCAATGAATAGGAGTGGGAAGTGGTCCTTGTGGGTTGCTTTGTTGAGCCTTCTATGATCAATGCAGACTCTCCACCCCGTCACAGTGCGAGTAGGAATTAGATCATTTTTATCATTCTCAATCACAGTCATCCCTCCCTTTTTGGGCAAACATTAAACTGGGCTTACCTAGTTGCTGTCAGAAATAGGAAAGATGATACCTACATCGAGCAATTTGATTACTTCCTTTTTCACAACCTCTTTCATAGTAGGATTTAACCTTATCTTCTACTCCACACTGGGGCGGTGTCCATCCTCCAAAAAGATTTTATGCATGCAATACAAGCTTTATCTGATTAAGGGCCGGGACACAAGGGTCCTGGTACTATCCAAGTGCGAAGAACACTAGAGGTGACTGCAATTAGCAGAAATCTCACTCACGGGCCTTACAATTTGTTCTCATCAGGAACCTCTAGTGTTGGATGTAGATTTTGACCTGGTTCTCTCGGAGGAGAGAAATCAAGAGCGCTAGATGAGGAACCCCTTCCCCCGTCGCACGTGGCTACGAAATATTCTGCGCCTGATTGGAACCCCTTCCCCCGTCGCACGTGGCTACGAAATATTCTGCGCCTGATTTCTCGATCATTGCTACAAATAGATGATCTAGTAAGACAAAGCCTTGAACCAAGTACTGCAACAATGCCAAGAAAAATATTGATTCTAATGCTGCGAATATGAAATGTACACGAAAATGATGATTCATTATTCATGTAATTCCCACGAGTAAAAGCTTATTAAAAAGGTTCATAGGTGGTCATTTAACGACCTATTCCTTTGGAATATAGCTAGTAAATAATCCAATTCCATCTGTTGTCTCTCTTCTCGCTACCATGTTGATAAAGCAAATTCGTATTTGAGAGAATCGTAAACAAAGGATTTTGTATAGTGCGGTGGCACCATCTATCCATGAGGAAGATGTGTGATTTCGAACATCATCCCCATGCCCAAAAGGGATGGACGTGTTCGTGTATGCATATATTTTTGAAATCTCAATAAAGCATCGCTAGTTTCGAGATGGGTTTCCTTGCGGGTATGTCCACTTGTTTTCCTATTCAAGTTTAGCACCGCATCTAGGTAAGCGCCATGCCGCCAGAGAGGTTGAGGTGAGTATCGTCGCATCGCCTCCGATAACTTCTTTTGCCTCGATGGACAAACTCAAGGAACTGCTTTGCCTCTAGGTTGACTTGGATCACATCATCCCAAAATTTTGATCATATGTCGCCTTACAATAAAGAAGCCCCGACCCCTCGGTGTAGCGATACAGTGTTCATATTCGAGTTGCTCAAATCCAATAGGAATATCAAGAATAGTAGGATCTAGTAGGAGCTTGCCTTGGAATTCAGCTCTCTCAGAAGTCAGTTTTCTCGCCATCTTAGTGGCCCGACCTGAGTCCCCACGTCTACTTTTCTTCGCCCGTAACCCAATAAGTTGGCAAAGTCCCTCCAGCTTGTCTGGTTAACCAAGCTACTACATCGAAGAGATACGACAAAGTGTCCAGATCATTGAGCAATGTCTTAATCAAATTCCTTAGATTGTCATGGAATGGACTAATTCCCTTGATGTCAGCAATAGTCCACCACATAGCCTTTTTATGCTCGCGGAGGACTCTGAGCAATTTTTCTTCTTGAGTGTTAGTCAAGACGGAGGAGATAATCACGGGTAATGTCTCAGATTTCTCCAAATAAGCATAATGTAGGTGCGCTGGTAGAGGCTTAAGTTCTAGCTTTGGGGATTCTTCAATAGATGGCTTATGAGGGGTCAGAGTGACATGTCTATCTAACTTCTCAAATTTTGCAAACCCATGGACATAATTGCAGGACATGTCAGGTACTTGCTCAATTTCTCCCATCATTTCATATTTACTATCTTCTTCATCCCCAATCAAAGCTCGTTCCAGAGGATCTATAGGGCTAATATAAGGCACTAATGATGTAGCATCACTTTCCACGACAGGAAGCATATATAGCTCTTCATAGTGGGCTGGTAACTTGAGTGCTTTATAAATATTGAATACCTCCACTCGATCACCCACTCTCATTGTCATCCTTCCTTCACAAACATCGATAATAGCTCGGCTCGTGGCTAAGAATGGATGCCCCAAAATAAATAGGACTTCCCGTTCAGGCTCGTAATCCAAGATAATGAAATTAGCAGGGAATATGACAGAACCCACTTGAACTAACACATCTTCAATCACTTATTCAGGATGAGCAAGGGAGCGATCAACCAACTGTAAGATAACTGTTGTTGAGCGTGGCTCACCCAACCCCAACTGTTTGAACATAGATAGCGACATCAAATTGATGCTCGCTCCAAGATCACATAAAGCTTGCCCAACAACATGTTTACCAATCGAGATTTGGATAGTGAAACTATCTGGATCCTTCAGTTTCTAAGGTAACTTGCCTTGGATTCTTGAACTACAATCCTTAGTGAGTGCCACAGTTTTGAACTCGACCAACCTCTTTTTATTTGCCACTATGTCCTTGATGTACTTTGCATATTTGGGTACTTGTTGTAAGATGTCAACAAATGGAATATACACCTGCTTCAAAATATCAAGAAACTTTTATATGCGGCGTTATCCTTTACTTTCTGCAATCTTTGAGGGAACGGAGGTGGTGTCCTTGCAACCAATGGTGGGGGTTGCTCAGCCACCGCCTCTCCAGCTGGCTTCTCTAACTCCTTAGATTTTTCTGATGTTGATTCTATAGTGGTTGGCCTCTCATTAAAAGTCACTCGTTTCCTCTTTTTAGACTGAACTTCTTCTAATTGTCTCCCATTCCTGAACAACACGACATTAAGGGATGCCTTATGATTAGCTTCAGTGTCATTTGGAAGAGCTCCAACTGGTCTAGTGTTTTGAGCACTGGCAAGCTATCCCATTTGGTGCTCCAAATTTCTCATTATTGCAGCTTGGGCTTGCTGCTCAGCCATAAATTTCTGAGCGAGGGCTTGTTATTCAGCCATCACTTTTTTCAACATATCTTCAAGGTGACTTGTTGGACTCGCTTGTTGTTCAACCTGAGGTGGTCTATATTGATGTTGAGGTGCTTGAGGCCTGTATTGATTCCGAGCACCTTGGTTTCTACCCCAATAGAAGTTTGGGTGGTTCCTCCAGTTGAGATTGTAAGTGTTCCCATATTGGTTTGTTTGGCCCCTATTTGCATTACCCACAAAGCAGACAGATTCTGGATTAGTGGGGCATAAGTTGCTCATGTGACCCTCTCCACATATTTCACAAAACACTTGAAATTGTTGTATTGGTTGTGCTTGTTGATAATCAAGGTCATCTGATTGACTTGGTTGGTTAGTGTAGAAATCTACGCTGATAATGCTGAGACGACATCTAAATCAAGAACCCCTGCAGACTTTTGCACTATGTGTCTGCCCATCTCTCATTGCCAATCCGAATTGTTTTTGGAGAATTTGTTCAATAATGCATATATCTCGTCAAAGCTTTTCCCCAACACTTGACCTCCAGCTGCAACATCTACCACAATTTTTGTTTCAGGATGTAGACATTCTATGAAAGTGTGAGCTAATATTTCTCTTGTCTGATTGGGATGAGGACAGTCTCTGATTAGCCCCGTGAACCTCTCCCAATATGTGATATCTATTGTTTGGTTCCTTTATTTTTTACACCACCGCCCCAGGAACATGATAGAAAAATTGATGCAAAATTGGGGGCGCAATTCATATCCTCAAAGTGGAAGGAAAAGTGGTGAAAGTGATGGCATCGTGATGCGACGTTATATCAGGTGCTTGTTGGGAGGCAACCCATCTTTATTAATTTCTTTTAGTTTTATTTTTTTTCTTATTATTATTGTTGTAGTATTTGTTTTTGTTTTGTAGGATTATAAGAATAGGAAGTGCAACCATTGAAAGAGTGCTAAAGCGAGTTAGATGGTGAGAACTAAGTGTGGGTTGCCAGACAAAGAATCATACTTGGGAGAAGTCTGAGTATCCCGTGAGCTGCTAATGCTTCAGCCTTTGGCCTACCAGGGAGTCTCTTTTACCCTATTGTTATTTTTAGTGTGCATTGAGGACATTGCACAATTTTAAGTGTGGGTCGAGGAAATTGTTTGGGCGATTTTCTATGCTATCTTAGTTGTAGTGCTCGTTATTAGTGTAGTAGTTTCTTGTAAAAAAAATAGAAAACTTGGACTTTTCCCGACGATGGATCTCCTAGACAGTTTTCATGAGGGATTTAAGTCTAAAGAAAAAGGACAAAAAGATTTTATATGTAGGTAGTGTAGCAATTCCCCCTTTGGTTTTTCTTTGTGCCACGATTCTTTTCCAAGGATTTTATTTGAACCGGATATAGTTAGTTTTTATTTTTTAGAACTAGGAAAACTTGTGCTGAGAATGAATTGAAGCAATATTTTTTAACTTTGTCATGCCTTGAGAATAGTGAGTACTTTGGTGGTGACGCTTAGGCTCAGTTTTTAACTCTTGTAGAAGTACTTTAAATTGTATGATCTTAACTTTTCTTAACTTCTTTGACTATAGTGTCTTGATGAGTCCAATCCTGAGTGAATTATGTGCCATGTGCGTGTAATATCTTGTGTTATTTTGTGCATTGCATTTGATGCTTAGAACTTTCCCAGTGTATTTGCAAAGCGAAATAGTAGCTTTGTTCAGTGTTGGAAGTGATATATGCATTCTTTGATTACAGACTCAAAGAGGTTAACTATGATTAGCCCCTTTGAGTCTGTAATCCTGTTTCTTTGGCAACCATATTACAAGCCTTACCCATTTGTTTGAATTAATCATGTATTTGAATCTTTTAACCTTTCATGAGCACTTGAATTATTATGAACTTTATAAAAGTTAAAGTATGGGGTGGTTGGTTTGGTTTTTGAGTAGAACTAATGAAATAAGGAGAAAGGTGCACTATTTTGACAAAAGTAAGAACCACTTGAAAAGAGAAAAAGAAAAGAAAAAAATAGTTGTAACTGTGAAAAATATTCTTTGATAATGGTGACTCTTGATGTAATTGTGCGTAAAGAAGTGGGGAGTTAATATATATTGATGTGAAGATGGAGTTATGGTTTGACATAAGTGTGGGGTTTTAAATGTTAAAGTGTATGTATTAAAGTGCTTAGGGAGGTATAGTGACTAATATATACAAATGTATCTTACCTGTCCCGCAGCCTACATTACAACCAAATAAAGTCCTAGTTGATCCTAGACTAAATGAGCTCGATTAGTAGAGTAAGACACTACGGGCAAGCCTATGGTGCATATTTTGTGGCATATAAATGTTATTTCTGAGAGTGAGTGAATTCTTTCTATCTTGAGTTCCTAAGTCTTCTTAAGTTTTATTGTGTGGAACTACTCTCTTTTGTTGTGTGAGGGCACTTGATTCATGAAGGAAAGGTAATTTTAGTGACCTCTATGTTAGAGTAAGTGGCTGAGTAGCGAATAATGCGTGGTACTTGTGAGTCAAATCTGGAGATGAAGATGTTACACTCTTGTGCTTAGTCTATTTTAAATATTCTTGGTGTGATGAGTTAGGGGAATTGTTTAAAAAGGTCGTGTCCATATAAAGTGTAGTTTGATTTCTCGAGGACGAGCAATGGTTTAAGTGTGGTGTGTTGATGATAGGCCATAATAGCATATTTTAGTTGCTTATTACACTCTAATTTACTGCACTTTAATTGAGTTTGAGCTTTAATCGCTAGTGCTTGCACTAAATATGTGTTTATGCCTTGTAGGAGTGATTCCGATCTATGTAGGCGTTATGTAATAAATTCAAGTAATTTAGAGCTTTGAAGTCTGAGTAAAAGTACAAGGAATTAAATCGGAATCGTGTTAGGGGATCAATGGATGATAGTTAAGAACGAAACGAAGAAGTGAACGGGCATACGACGCATTGTCTAGTAAAATGCACATAACTTTTTGCGCAGAACTCCGTTTGGGCTCCATTATAAATCGTTGAAAAGCTATTTAAAAGGGATACAATTTTTACATTTTGCATTTCGCAAATTCTCACTATCGCGCCTCACAGTGCGGCACAGCGTGCACCGCAGTAGTGCAATTTCACGACAGGCATCAGAAACAAGCTCTTTGAAGTTTCCCACCACCGTACTGCACTGTGCAGACCATGCGGTGTGCCTGTACAAATTTTACAAAGTGATTTTCCTATTTCGCGCGGGAGAAGGTATTTTCTTCTTGGCCCGACCCTACTTGGTATAAACAGGTAAAAAATGCTATTTCGAGGACTTTTGACACAACTTTAGACCCAAGGAACACACACCCTACTTTGAGGAGGCTTATAACTAGTTTTTCTTCTCTTTTTTAATTTCATAGTTTTATTATTTCTAGAGTTTTAGGTGCTACATGAACGTTGTAGTTTAAAGCTTGAATTGTTCTTATTATTTTATCATATTGGTTTATTTATTCAATCTTGCGCTTAATTATTTGATTGCTTGATCACCAATTGAATACTATCTACGAATCTAGGATTGAACTCAGGAGAGGGAATTCTAAAATGCATATTTGATTGAGTAGAGCAAGATCTTAACTCCGAGAGGGGCGAATTTGCGGTTAGGATCGGAATATACCTAATCGCGTTGCTTGGTTATTATACGGGAATTATAAATGCGTTCTTGTTAATCCTAATTCCATAGGAATATAGGCGTTAGGTTAGCTTGAATATGCAAGTAGTACTTCGGGAGAAGGCTACGAGCAATAATAACCCTGTCAACCAATAAATCAGATAAATAAATTAGACAATTTAAGTGAAAAACTCAACGAGATTGTTAGCTAAGCCATAGCTCTAGAATATTCTCTCCCATTGAATTCTTCTTTAAGCTTGTCATTGTTTTCTTTAATTTCGTAATTTGTTAGTCTATATTAATTTTAGTTAAATATTCATACTTTAGATTCGCTTAATTAGATTAATTATTTGGTTCAATTTAGTTGATAGTTAATCACAAGTCCCTGTGGGCACAATATCTGAACTTACAATCCTATATTACTTGTCGACCATGTATACTTACGTGTGTGTTTGGGAGCAACAATTCACATCGTCGTGATCATTTTCATCATCATCTATGGCCTAATCAAGTCGCATACCAAGAACTACACCCCCTTTACGCCATTTGGCGCGCTTGGTATTTTCAAGGCTTCTGCGGTTTTGTTCTTTGCTTATGATGGTTTTAATGCTGTTTCAACTATAGCTGAGGAAACTAAAGATCCGGCTCGAGACATTCCCATTGGCCTAGTTGGTTCTATGGTGATTACCACCACTATATATTGCTTATT
>MU759206.1:120492-172376 GCA_026770625.1 Nicotiana glauca | reverse complement strand
TATTTTAAAATATTAAAATGCATGAAATGCAACTAAATAAAGGAAAATTCCTAAAAAATTAATAAAAATTATTTTGATCTATTTTTAGGAGTTATCTTCATTTAGGGCAAAAATCACGTGCTCACACCCCTTATCGGGATGACTTGGGTATCAAGATTCACATCCATGTCTGCTTCATGAGTCTCGTCACTGAACTTTCAAGTATTCCATTTTGGTCCGGCTCAACTTGAAACCTTTGCACTTTAGGGTCTGCCTCAAGACCTCCAATCTCGCATTGACCCCGCTCCTCGTCTCATCAATCAGCACTATGTCATCGGCAAATAACATGCACCATGGCACCTTCCCTTGAATATGCCACGCCAGCACATCCATCGGCAAAGCAAATAAGAACGGGCAAAGAGTCGATCCCTGGTGCAACCCCATCACTACTGGAAATTGATTTGAGTCACCTCTCATTGTCCTCACCCAAGTCTTAGCACCATCATACAGGTCCTTGATTACCCTAGTGTATGCTACCCGAACACTGCTAACCTCCAAGCATCTCAACAGAACATCTCTCGGGACTTTATCATATACCTTTTCTAGGTCTCTAAACACCATGTGTAGGTCCTTCTTTCTCTCCATATACTGCTCTACCAGTATCCTCACCAGATGAATGGATTTCCTAGTCGATTGCCCTAGCATGAATACAAACTGATTCTCGAAAATAGACACACTCTTCCTCACCCTGACGTCCACCACCCTCTCTCAAATTTTCATAGTATGACTCATCAGCTTGATACCCCTATAGTTATTGCAGTTTTGGATATCATCCTTGTTCTTGTACAAGGAAATCATCGTACTCCACCTCCATTCTTCGGGCATCTTCCTCATCTTAAAAATAACATTAAACAACCCTGTAAGCCACTCCATGCCTGCCACGCTCTTTTAGAATTCTACGGGAATCTCGTTTGGCCTAGTCGCTCTTCCTCTACTTATCTTATACATCGCTCCCATAACATCTTCGACCTTAATATGCCTACAATAGTCAAAATTGCGCACACTCTTGGAGTGCTCCAACTAACTCAGCACAATGCTTATGTCCCCCTCCTCGTTCAACAGATCGTGGAAGTATGTCTGCCATCTTTTTCTAATATGGGTATCTTCCATCAATAGTATGCCATCCTCGTCATGGATGCACTTCACTTAGTCCAAGTCACGAGCCTTCCACTCCCTCACTTTGGCTAACTTGTACATCTTCTTGCCCCCGCCTTTGCTCCCAAGTTCCGCATACATGCGTCCAAAGACAGTAGTCTTGGCCACCGTAACCGCTAATTACTTTGCCTCTTTCTTTGCCTTCTTATAACATTCCAAATTCGTCCTCTTTTCTTCCTCGTTTGTGCTCTCCACTAATTTCAAATAAGTTGCTTTCTTCAATAATCATCCGTAAAAATGACTATGCCATGCCTTTTTTACCTTTTGTTGTTGATGTATATTATGTACAATACTTGTTGAGAATATGTAAAGCATGCCCGTAGGCTTGTCCCTGGAACTGTGCTTTAGTTGTTTATAATATTTACTTTCCTAGCATAAAAAATATAATTCCTTATTTGATATTTTCTTCATTTATATATAAATATTAAACGGAAAATTTCGCATAAGAACAAATGAATCCCTGGTTTTCAATTTTATAGCCCATATTTCAATTTACAACCAACTAGTCCAAAAATAATAGGCTAAGATTCAACATCCAACTCCAATGGATTCTAAAAATTACTATTTAATTTTTTAAAAAAATTGCTCAAACTTTTAAGTTAATTTGCGAATCAGTAACTATGACTCAAATATTAGTTCAACAAACCAAATCCCTTTGGTCGGTGAAAATTAAGTTTTTAACAAGCTTAAACATGTGGGTTTAAATTTCGAATTTGATTTTGTGAGAAATTTGGAGTGGGTGTTATTTAGACTTGTAAGAAATAGTATAAGGAGATTGTATATAAAATTTAAAATCATTTAATGGAGATTTTGACTGGTTTTGAACAAGAATTGCAACTGAAAACCGTGGAAGAGGTTCATCTATAGATGCTTGTATAAATGTGTATAATAGTGTATAATAGTGTATAAGATTTGTTTATACACATATATACACTATCATACAAGATTATACATAATTATACAAAAAACTGACTTTGTCTTAATTCTTCCTCGCGTCTTTTCTAAAATTTAACTCAAATCCTGCTCAAATCTACTCCAAATCACTTCAAATTTAAATTTTGAACTCCTTTTGATATTTTCAATTAATTGGAACAACACCAATCCAAACAACTAACAAACTCAAAAAATCCTATTTTCGAAAGCAAATCTTTGAATGGCCTTCAGTGGTGGACTTCTACTCTTCAATTTTCTTACATTGCCATCAGGTGACACAGAGTAAGAAAGCATCAATGGACGGCCCTTTGAAGCATATGTAGAAGATGTGAGAAGAAAAGAGAGTGAAAACAATGGTTGTAAGAACACATATTTAACTCCATAGTTTTTAGAAGCAATGGTTGTAAGAACACAAGTTTTGAACTTGCTGGTGCTTTCAAAATATATACAATATGGGCTAGGTTGGGTAAAACTTAAAAACATAGGTTATTTTTTATTATGGTGTGAAGTAACGTATATTTTCTTGTAATTCTTTCAATATTTAAATTAGACAATTATTTGGAACCAAAAGTAGAAAAGATTTTTGTTACCTTGCTCCATCCATGGACAGTGGAAAATCAGGTCCATTTATATTATACTTCGTATCTTAGATGGATCGGAAATATTAATTAGCGAATATACGATATATCTACTACCTCAAAAGTAAACCCTAAATAAGTATATAATTTCTTTTTATGTGTATTCATATCATCTAAAAAATTAAGATCCGCCTGTGTGTTTGTTACTCCCCGCATCATTCTCTCTTCCTCAAACCAACACTTTGGCGTTCCCAACTTTCCAAACAAGTCAGTCCTATTTATACTCTTCGTTCCAAGATTGCACAATTGAACTCTGAAACAACCAAAGCCTGAATAAATATTGTTGTGAAGACCAAGAACAAAGGGACTAGGAAAACACAACAACATTCTTGAAAATATGTCGTGGCAAACCTACGTGGACGATCACTTGATGGTCGACTTTGACGGCCAAGGCCAGCACCTTACCGCGGCGGCTATTCTCGGACATGATGGTAGCGTTTGGGCTCAAAGCCCCGCCTTCCCTCAGGTTCTTTCCGAGTCTTATGGATCTGTTTGTTTCTCTCTCTATCGTTCTAATTTTATCTCTATTATCCTTAGATGTCTGCAGCAAATGATTTATCAGAAAGTATACTTTTTGTGCTTTTCTTTCATTCGTTCAATTAGATCTGTTTTTGAGGGTACATAATTTGTTATTTGTGTAAAATTTCATGAGTTATGATCTATGATTATTTGGTATCAATAGACATTCACGAAAATTAATGTAGTAACTGAAAAAAAAATGTATTTGTTACGTATCATATAATAGTGTGAGTGGCGGATATTGACACTGTATAGTGTCCTCACAAGCAATTTAGTGGTATGTTAATCATGCAATATTTAATTTCGATTGAGATTAATTACTCAAGTGCAACTCATAACGTGTGACGTGAAATTGTTCAAACCATGGCGTATCTAGGTCTTAGGATATGGATTCACGCGAACCAATACTTCTCTAAAGACTCTTATGGTGGTAATAATCATTGGGTGCACTTCCGTGAGAGAAATTGGCAGTTCAAATCCCACTTCGGACGGTGGACGGTCTTGTTTTTCATACGGAGTATAGATAATATATATGTGAAAATCATTAAAATTGTAAAAAGAATACAATTTTGAACCTATAATTTTAAAAATGTAGTGGGTTCATGGTAAGAGACTAAATTTAAACATGTCAAATGTTAATTCTAGATCCGTTTTTTCACATCAGTGCACCCATCCTTGAAATTTTAGATCCGCCTGGTTCAAACCATAGAAAATTACTTAGTACTTAATATCATATATCGATGCCAAATTACGTTTAATTTGTCATAATGTGAACTTGTTGACGACAATGACGAGTATTATGTGCTGTGTTTTGTGTTTTCAGTTTAAACCAGAAGAAATTACGAATATCATGAAAGATTTTGATGAACCTGGATTTCTTGCTCCCACTGGGCTATTTCTTGGTGGATCAAAGTACATGGTAATCCAAGGAGAACCTGGCGCTGTCATCCGTGGGAAAAAGGTTTTTTTTCTTTTCCTTGTACCTCATTCTTTTTCTATTGTCGTCAAACTGATTTTAAAATCTGCTAAATCTTATGCTGTGGAATTCCTGACCTTTTAGAGATTATCAAATTTCTTACCCTCTAGAAATAGATGTTTGGCACATTGTGTTAACCCTTGCTTCATCAACTCTATAGCCGAGGGTCTATCGGAATTAAACAATGTTCCTGCACTTCTAAGATAGGGATAAGGTCTGCGTACATATTACCCTACTCAGACCCTACTTGTGGGAACTCACTGGGTTCGTTGTTGTTGTGTATTAATCCTTGAATTTAGTTCGTACCAACATTCTTTCTCAGGGGTTGTAATTACTAAACCCTGTTATATCTTGCAAAATACTAGCATAATTCTACTGTTGCATTGTATTTAGGTTCAAATCGTGTACATTTATTTGGTGACATTTGCTTGAAAATTCACATCAAGCTACTGAGCATATGTAATGAACATTCCTGCTCTCTATTTCTTGGTTATGATAACTGTAACAACGAAGAGAAGTGTTAAGCTTTTTATGGTGTTCTAACATCAGATATTTTTTTGGATAACCTTACAATACTAATTAGCTGCACGAAGATCATATGAACCTACCTAAGGGACCTGTCATTAAATTGCGAACAAACAAACATTATCGTGGAAATTAAGGAAAAGTGTCGTTTTTTTTTTTAGAAAAAATATACTACTTCCTCCTTCCAATTTATGTGAACCTATTTGACTGGGCACGGAGTTTAAGAAAAAATGAAGGCATTTGTAATTTGTGGTCCTAAACAAGTCAAAAAGGGCCCAGAATATTTGTGTGGTTATAAAAACTTCTCATTAAGGGTAGAATTGTAAGTTAAAGCTAAATTGTTACCAAATTTAGAAAGAGATCATTCTTTTTGGAACAGACCAAAAAGGATATAGGTTCACATAAACTGAAACAGAGGGAGTAATAGTTTGCTATCCCCTTCTACAATTGTTTATGCTTGTTAAAAACATTGACCCATATAAAGTCCACCATGTTTGCCTTTAGTTTTTGTGTTTTTCTTGGTTTTTCTCTTATATTTAAAGTGGAAATGCTGATATGCTTTCTTATTAATGTTGAATCTATAATATGCTTTCAAGGTTTCTTTGTCAATCTGCTTATATTGGACCCCATGACATATCCCATCGCACTCTTTTGGATCTGTTTAAATTCGAGTACAGTCAGACTTCTTATAATATCATCCTTATATAATAGTCTTTCACTATAAAAGTTAAATTTTTCTCGAACAGATTTTTATGTTATGTTATAATATATATACTCTATTACAATATTTCACTAGAGCAACAAAAAAATATCTCAAAAAATGAGACTGTTATAGAGAGGTTTGAATGTAATACTAGTGACGATATTGTCAATCTGTTTCCTTTGAGTTAACTGTAAAGTCTTTTTTTGTGTAGGGATCTGGTGGGATAACCATCAAGAAAACTAACCAAGCTCTGATTTTTGGTCTATATGAAGAGCCAGTGACTCCAGGACAGTGTAACATAGTTGTTGAGAAAATTGGAGACTACCTCGTTGACCAGGGTTATTAAAATTTGGCATCCCATAATTAAAATTTTGTAATTTGGTGACTGCATCTCCATCTTATATAGCCAAGTGTCACTGGGTTTTTTTGCCAAAAATAACTAAGCCTAATGCGGCCGTCTAACGGTTGCTATTTCCTCTTTGCTATAAATTTATGGATATATATTTTACTGAAACAGTTTTGTGTATTGATCAGTTGTTTACCGCGTTTGTAATAAATCTGATGTTTTAATTAGATTTCTTGTTTGGGGTTGACTAGCTTTCTTGTGTTTTCAAGTATTCCACCTCCAGCTCTTCAGCTACCTCTCTATATGAGTTTCTCCAAGAAAAACGGATATCAAATTCTGATAAAGGGAGAAAAGCTGAAACAGGTTGATGGTCAATATTGCAGTAGTTTAACTATGAAGTATCATTTGAGTAAGACTTGAATAATATAAGATGGATATAAACCAACTTTATGATTGACCCAACTAATTTGAGGTTGAGACATGGTTAAATGATTGATTCTACTGTGTGATCTTTGCTGTCCTAACACAAAGCAAATTACTAAATGGACCTTGAAATAAAAATTAGAAAAAGAGTAAATCAGATATGGAGATATATTTAGCATTGTTTTTTTCCTTCCTATACAATATTTGAAATTTATTTATTAAAATTGTATACGGCTAAAATCGGAGAGTCCAATTTTATGATCATTATGACACTCCGTAGTCTCATAGCCTCATCTAGAAGGATCGAGGCATAGCTCGAGGGTCGACCCTGAAGGTTCCCTAGGCTCGATCTCGGGGCAACACAAATCAATGGCTATCATAAACAAAGCGGGAAATTCCTCAGGCACGTGGTCAAAGCTGACAACGCCTGCAAAAATAATATCAGTTCGTACCGGACTGTTAAGTAGATGTACCAGCTGCTTTACCTTGTAATAGTTATACATGTACCATGTTAGGATTCCCCCTCCTATATAAAGGGGACCATCGCTATTTCTTGCACATATGATATTTAATAGAAGAACAAGAACATTCTCTTCTCTCTAACTTAAACGTATTCTCCCTTTATTTTATTGCTTACATTTATTGCGTTTTATTGATCGTTCTTTATTTGCTACTCATCATTGATCATAAAGAGCCATCAGCAAAGTTCTTAGAGTTGTTAGTCCTTCATCGGCCATCCGAAGCCTAACGCTTTAGCTCGACCTCGAGGCCCAGCACAGGATTGCTCGAGACCCCCATTCTCGGCCATTCGTTTTTGCATAGCATACTATCTTCAACCTCTTATTTTATTTTCTAATCTCACACTTTGCACCTATCGCCTAGCAGCTAGTATAAAAATAAATCACATATTTTTAGAACAATAAAATCAAATCTAATTGTAAAAACTATTTTCAAGGAAAAAAGTTTGGCACCCACCGTGGGACTAAAAGTTAATAGTGATTGTTTTCGTGATGGTTTACTAAATAACACAAGTTATCCTTCAAACTTTTTCTTGTCCAAGAATCTTTGATTTTAGGTCAAAATGTCTAACTCAGTGAATGCACATGAAAACAACGGTCCTGAGGACCATGGAGAGAATGGTGTAGTTGTTCCAGGCATCGGTGTACCACCACGAAACCCTGGGGATACACCAGAACCAATTGTCGTGGACGCGGTCTCGGGCAATACCCGACATGTCAATAAAAGCTCCCACACTAACAGGAGTATACGCTGAGAAAACCAACAGGAAGCTCGGAAAAAATCCATCCCTGGAAGAAAGAGAGACGGACGAGAGAAACGGACGGGAAAACCCCAGCACATTGTTCATATGATCATCGAGGGGACCGATGTTCCGCAAGGACCCGCAATCAAGCGGATAAAAGTTTCCGCTACAATAGAAGGACAAATTTGGGCCCGCATGTCCGAGGTCATCCTTGCATTCAGCAAAGAGGATTTTTAGACCTTGTTTCATCCACATAATGATGCGTTGGTAATTTCGTTTCTCTTGAATAACATTCAAATTAAAGGTGTACTCGTGGATCCAGGTAGCTCGGCCAACGTAATCAATTCAAAGGTGGTAGAATAGCTCAAACTTCTCGATCAGATAATACTTACCTCCCGAGTCCTCAATGGCTTTAACATGATCGGCGAAGCGACAAAAGGGTAGATCACCCTCCTGGTCAACATGTCTGGTGCAGTTCAGAATACCAAATTTCATGTCATTAAAGGTGACATGAGGTATAATGCATTGCTTGGTAGGCCATGGATACACAACATGAGGAAAGTACCGTCGACCCTCCATCAGATGATAAAGTTTCCGACAAAAGACGGTATGAAAATGGTATAGGGAGAACAGCATGTGGCGAAGGAAATGTTCACGGTCCACGAGAAGGAACCAAAATCCATACCCTCCACCTCGGAAGAGCCGGAGGGCAAACATACCCTCGAGGACGATGAAGAAGACTTCCTCGCTCCCCGAACCTTCGTTGCCCCCGAAGAATCGAATACAAAAAAATCAACAATTGAAGAACTGGAGCAAGCCATTTTGATCGAACATCTCCCAGATCGGAAGGTATACATGGGAACGGGATAAACCCCCGAACTCAGGAAAAAACTCATTCAATTCCTTATTAAGAACATCGATTGCTTTGCTTGGTCCCATTTAGATATAACAGGGATCCCAACTGAAATAACCACCCATCGATTGAGTGTCGACCCCAGATTCAAATCAATAAAGCAAAAAAGGAGACCCCAGTCCGAGATGAAACATGTGTTCATCAAGGACGAGGTAAAAAAAACTCCCCAAGATAGGGTCTATTAGGGAAGTAAAATATCCTGAATGGCTGGCCAATGTGGTGGTAGTTCCAAAAAAAGGGAATAAGCTAAGAATATGCGTTGATTATAAAGACTTAAATAGAGCGTGCCCCAAAGATTCAGTCTTGTTGCCCAACATCGATCGCTTGATTGACACCACGGCCGGCCACGAGATCCTCACCTTTCTCGATGCCTACTCGGGGTATAATCAAATTCAGATGAACCCCGAGAATAGGGAAAGACTTTGTTCATCATGAAGTACGGCACATACTATTACAATGTGATGCCCTTCGGGCAAAAAAATGCGGGAGCCACGTACCAACGCCTAGTTAATAAGATGTTCGAACATCAAATAATTAAATCCATGAAAGTTTATATGGATGACATGCTACTTAAATCCCTGCGCGCAGAGGACCATTTGACTTACTTGCAGGAGACGTTTGACATCCTTAGAAGCTATAACATGAAACTCAATCCCGATAAATGTGCCTTCGGAGTGGGTTCGGGCAAATTCTTAGGCTTCATGATGTCAAACAGGGGAATCGAGATCAACCCCGACAAAATCAAAGCCATCGAAGAAACTGTGGTGGTAAACAATGTGAAGGCCGTGCAACGGTTGACCAGGCGGATAACAACCTTGGGCCGATTTATATCGAGATCATCAGACAAGAGTCATCATTTGTTCTCCTTACTTAAAAAGAAAAAAAACTTCGAATTGACTCCGGAATGCCAACGTGCCTTGGAGGAGTTGAAGTGATATCTGACAAGCCCACCTTTACTTCACACCCCAAAGGAGGATGAAATGTTGTATTTGTACCTGGCTGTATCCGAGGTAGTGGTAAGTGGTGTGCTAGTTTGAGAAGAATAAGGTACGCAATTCCCTATTTATTATGTAAGTCGGATCCTGGGAGATGCCGAAACCAGGTATCCGCACCTAGAAAAATTAGCTCTTGCATTAGTAAGCGCATCTCGAAAATTAAAGCCTTATTTTCAATGCCATCATATTTGTGTTCTAAGGACATATCCTCTTCGAAACATAATGCATAATCCTAAATTATCGGGCCGACTGGCCAAATGGGCCATCGAACTCGAGGGGTACGATATTGAGTATCAATCCCGCGGCTATCAAGTCCCAAATTCTGGCGGATTTTGTGGCCGACTTTATGCCCTCCCTCGTGCCCGAGGTAGAGAAAGAACTTCTACTAAAAACAGGCACATCTTTAGAGGTATGGACCTTGTTCATTGATGACGCCTCGAACGTGAAAGGATTAGGGATCGGCAAAGTTCTAAAGCCGCCTACGGGCGGCATGATTAGGCAATCTATAAAAACTACAAAGTTGACTAATAACAAAGCCGAGTATGAGGCTATGATTGCAGGTCTACAATTGGCCAAAAGCCTAGGAGATGAGGTCATCGAAGCAAAATTTGATTCCCTTATGATGGTAAATCAGGTAAATGGAACCTTCGAGGTCTGAGAGGATAGGATGCAAAGATATTAAGACAAAATTCAAATCACATTGCACCGCTTCAAAAAATGTTCTCTGGTCCACATACCTCGAGAGCAGAATAGCGAGGCCGATGCTCTCGCGAACCTGGGATCATCTGTCGAAAAAGATGACATACTCCCCGGGACTGTTGTTTCGCTATCCAAATTAGTGATCGAGTAAGGTCATGCCAAGATCAACTCCACTAGCCTGACATGTGATTAGAGAAATAAATATATCGATTATTTGGAAAGTGGGAAGCTACCCGCGGACCCAAAAGAGTCGAGGGCCCTGCAAACCAAAGCAGCCCAATTTTCGCTCGACGAAAACAAAACTCTATACAAAAGAACCTTTGATGGCCCCCTAGTAGTATGTCTGGGACAGGGGGACACAGATTATGTGCTCCGAGAAATCCATGAGGGAACCAACGAAAATCACTCTGGTGTCGATTCTTAGTCCAAAAGGTGATCCAAGCAGGCTACTATTGGGACAACAAGGAAAAGGACACCAAAGAATTCGTCCATAAGTGCGACAAATGCCAGAGATTTGCACCAACAATTCAACAACCTAGTGAAAAGCTACATTCGGTCTTGTTGCCATGGTCATTCATGAAGTGGGGTATTGTCACGATCCAAAATCTACTAAGGGTCGCGATGGCTCCGGACACTGCTGTCAGGCAAGCCAACCAAATTACTTAATCCAAATCTCACTTTAATACTTTTTAAAATCCAGGAATTTCATTCAATTTTAGCAATTTTTAAAAGATAATAGTCTCAAATCGAATTGAAATGATAAGCAGTTAATATAAAATAATTCAAATCATCCCAGAACCCATTGTCACAAGTGCGTGATCATCTACTGACAAGGAAATAAATACAACATCCGTCCGGAATACAGTGGACAGGAAGTAAATACAGTATACTGGAAGGGACTGCTCTAGCTGCAGCCGTCTAGAATAATGCAGCTCACCTAGCCCCAGAATCATCTGTGCTGCTATGCCTAGTAGACCGCTAGAGTTACATATACTTGTGCAACAAAAATGCACAGAAGTGTAGTATGAGTATGTAAACAACGTGTACTCAATGAGTATCCCGCCTAATCTCGAAGAAGTAGAGACTAGATGGTCAATTTCGACACTTACTAGTGGTCTAATAATGATGTCAATATTACATTAAATCGTGAATTTCTACCAACATGATTTTTATCAAATAGAAGGAAACAAGTAAACTATTATTCCTTTTTATGGGAAATTTCCCAACTTCCTTTTCCATTATTTTTCCAAATATCCTCAAGCCATGAAGAGGCAATAACAACTTTAATAAGTTCAAGCAGCAATACAACCATGCGAAAATCATGTCGAGGTCGACGGCCCGCTCCAATAGAAATGTAAATTGTGCACTGCCGAGGGTCGAACGACGCGAACCATAGATGCATCTATTTAATCTACCGAGGCGCTTGGCCCGCTCCAAAATTTAAACACACACAAACTGTCAATCACGAGTCCACACTGAGCAATTAACCAAAGAAAGTACATCCTCTTTTAACCATTTAAGAAAAATGAAGTTTAATCCTTTTAGAAATTTATTTACTAGTTCAATGTGATTTAAGCAATTCAAGCTGTCAATAAGTTCACAAATAATCCAAGTATAACATGTTGTTGGGTTCTAGACTACCCGGACAATAGCATAATAGCAGCTACGCACGGACTCTCGTCACCTCGTGCGTACGTAGCCCCCACAAAAAGGATCACATAATCAATTATTTCACCTATGGGGACAATTCCCTCTTACAAGGTTAGAAAGGAGACTCGCCTCACTCCGAAGATCCATAACCGACATTCCACGTCCTTCCGAAAACTCGAATCAAAGCGCAACGCTCCAAAACTAGCCAATAACTATGTAAATCCATTAATATATGCCAAGGTACTCATTATAATCCAATTTATAACAATTCCTAATCCCGATCGAAAAGTTGACAAAAATGCCCTCAAGCCCACGTGCCCGGAATTCAAAATTTTTCAAAGATAAAGATTACCCATGAACTCACGAACTCAATTATATGATTTTTTCTTAATTTCATCCCCAAAATCGTGGCTAAATTCCAAGATTACTGATTTTCTAGGTTTTCCACCAAAACCTCAAATTTATACTAATTTAAATGCTCAAATACATACTTAGTTAATGTATTTAATTCCAAAATAGGTGGGAGTGACTTACCATGACGTTGATGACGAAAATCCCCCCTTGAAGATCCCCAAAAATCGCCCAAGCCATGAAACTATGAGAGAAAATGGCCAAATCCCGATTTTTAAAACAACCCTTCTGCCTCCAGCTACTTCCGCTTCTGTGGAAGAAATTCCGCTTCTGCGGTCCCGCTTTTGCGGAACATCAGCCGCTTCTGCGGCTTCCACTAGGCCACCCATTTCGCTTCTGCGTTCCCCTTCCCGCAGGGGCGGTCCCGCTTCTGCGGAACCTTGACCGCATATGCGATCCACGAGCCCCTGGCAAAATTCGCTTCTGCGATGCCTCTACCGTAGGTGCGGTCCCGCATCTGCGAAAATATGACTGCATCTGCGGTCCTTTCTCTTCTATCCCAAAACCGCTTCTGCGGTTGAAATGTCGCATCTGCGGTTCCGCATCTGCGATCCAAAAACCGCAGATGCGGTTATGACAACAACCAGCAAGCCTCAGCCTTCTAAAATTTCCATTTTCGATCTGTTAACCACTCGGAATCCACCCGAGGCCCCCGGGACCTCAACCAGACCTACCAACCAATCCCAAAACACGTTATTGACTTGCTCGAGGCCTCAAATCACATCAAATAACGCTAAAATCATGAATCAACCTCCAATCCAAGCTTTATGAACTTTAGAATTTCCAATTTCTACTTTCGATTCTTAAACATATCAAATCACGTCCGATTGACCTCAAATTTTGCACACAAGTCATATTCGACATTGCGGACCTACTCTAGCTTTTGAAATCGGATTCTGACCCCGATATCAAAAAGTCAACTTCCAGTCAAACCTCTCAATATCCTCCGAATTCTATCTTTAGCCAAATGGTTCCAAAATGACCTACGGACCTCCGAATTCACTTCCGATCGCGCTCCCAACTCCAGAATCACCATACAGAGCTATTTCTAGACTCGAAATCCCAAATGAACATCAATATCACTAAAATGCACTTCAACCCAAACTTATGAAATTTCTTCCAGAATGCTAACTTCCATAATAGGCGCCAAAACGCTCCCTGGTCATCCAAGACCCTATCTGGGCATACGCCCAAGTCCGAAATCATCATACGAACCTGCTGGAACCTTCAGATCCTAATTCTGAGGTCGTTTACTCAAAAGATCCCATCCTAGTTAATTCTTTTAACTTTAAGCTTCTGAAATGAGAGCTCTCTTCCCAATTCAACTCCAAACTTCCCGCAACTCAATTCCGGCCACGCGTGCAAGTCATAATACCTGAAATGAAGTTGTTCATGGCCTCAAACTACTGAACGACGTGCTAGAGCTCAAAAGGACTGGTCGGGTCGTTACATTCTTTCCCAATTAAACATACGTTCGTCCTCAAACGTGCTGAGAACTGCACTGGAGTAGTCTGAAATCACTGTTTGACACCTCACGTACCTTCCCGTGCTACCAAAACTCAATAGAGCTCATTAGCTCGATAATCCTGAGGGTATTTCCTTTTACCCAAGCAGATACGCCTTAGGGCCCAATTCCAACATCCAGAATTCTATGCCCGACCTTTTTCCAACATAAGATCACCATATCAATCACTACACGCCGTACCCAAACATGGCTGCATAACTTTGCTAAGTTCACACCTAGCATCACTTTACTCACCGGACCACAATAACCTTTTTCTGATCAACTTAGCCAAAATCCTACTAATCTGATGCTCCCATAGCACCCCATGACATACACAGGTCTTACTCCAACCTTTACAATACCGCCACGATGGAAGAGATGTGCAGAACTTCATAATCAACTGCCGAGTCAACCAATCATTGAGTCTATACTTCTGATAAGAAACATGACCACATTCCGAACCAAATAATGACCTTTGCTCCTTAACATATTCCATACAGTCATATTGTACTTAACCCGAATCCAATGATCTCATCTCACCCAGTACGAACTGTTCAGGAAATAAGCCACCCCGACATGACCAAAAGTCTCATATGATGCCACAATGTCCCAATAGGCCACCAATTCGAACGTGATACAAAGGAAAACGAACTCTAGAAGGAAATGCAATTACCGCGCTCGCGAATCATACATGCAACGCGGGCACACAGCTAATATGAGCTTTCCTTGGAAAAATAGGAAACAAAACAGATCAAACAGACTTAGGGAACTGCACTCAATATCACATTGTTGCGGCGTGCAACCCGATCCAAATAACATACTCATGGCGATGTGCCACCCGATCCACATAACATGCCCATGGCGGCGTGCCACCCGATCCACATATAGAACTCACATGAGAAGATATACCTTGAGCTAAATTGATCATTAAAACAAAATACCGGATATCATTCATAAATACGCTAAGTGCATAATACTATCCCTGAGGGGACATGTAGCGCCATAAGCTACAAAACTCAAGCACAACTGAGGTGCGGCATACAATCTGAATCGCAAGAGTCATTTGGCTCATATAACATCATTTCTATGCGGATCTTCAATACGTAAGCAATTTTTAAGCTATCTCACGAGTCACACGCGCAATACATCACTACATGAAATATCTGGCAACGAAATAACAATGGCTGGCCTGATATAGAGACAACATTCACATTTGAATCCATCCACCGACCTCAAACCGATTCTGATTGCATTGACTAGGCTAATAACCTTTCCAAGGTCCATAATAACTTTTCTTTCTTTCATAACGCATAAGAACAACCATCATAACCGGAGAAATCCTCCACAGTCCATAACCCAATAAACAAAGTGCCCTCCAGGCATAAATTCTCAAATTAATGGTATTACCACCATCCTCATACTTGGTTTAAATCTTTAATCGATCAAGTGACCACATGCCACACTTATACAATCTTCCTGTAGGACACGCTCCCACAACCTTTCGAAACAACGACACCACATCATAGAAGATAGCTCCACCATGCTTGCAAATACCAAGTCTCATTACTTCCACCAGCCCACATCTGACAATCCTTAGCCCGATTACCTTCCCCCTGCTGGGAATAAAATACTCTCTTGGTTATGCATTGAGTAAACCTCCCTTTAAGTGATTCACTGCCCCAACATATGGGCAAACATACCGTATCACTACTGCGAAACAGTCATTCATAGGCATCATGGCAACTTGTACCTAGACTCAAAGCCCTTAGAAGTATCGTTGTTGAGCCGAAAGATTAAAATATCCTCCCATAAGGCGACAATAATAATCCAATCAACTACGCCGGGAGAAACGTCCCACACCACATTCGTAGTGCCATTACAATTCTTCAATTGTCGATTTATAACAAGCGTTTTGCGTAGCATAAGATTGAGTAGGAATGAATTAAAGGCATACACCTCCAAGGATCAAATCGCACGATAAGGAATCAAGAAGGGAAGTACTGCTAACAGTCCTGCAGCCTCACGAGGAAAAGTAAAGACGTCTCTGTACCGATCCGCGAGACTCTACTGGACTTGCTCATGACTCGTGAGACCTTAGGAACCTAGTGCTCTGATACCATGTTGTCACAACCCAAAATCCACTAAGGGTCGTGATGGCGTCGGACACTACTCTCAGGCAAGCCAACCAAATTACTTAATCCAAATCTCGCTTTAGTACTTTTCAAAATCCAGTAATTTGCTTCAAATTTAGCAATTTTTAAAAGATAATAGTCTTAAATTGAATTTAAATGATAAGAAGTTAATATATAATACTTCAAACCATCCCAGAACCCGGTGTCACAAGTGCATGAGCATCTACTGACAAGGAAATAAATGCAACATCCGTCCGAAATACAGTGGACAGGAAGTAAATACAGTATACTGGAAGGGACTGCTCTAGCTGCGGCCGTCTCGAATAATGCAGCTCACCTAGTCCCAGAATCATATGTGCTGCTACACCCAGTAGAGCGCTAGAGTTACATATACATGTGCAACAAAAATGCACAGAAGTGTAGTATGAGTACGTAAACAACGTGTACTCAATGAGTATCCCGCCTAATCTCGAAGAAGTAGAGACGAGATGGTCAATTTTGACACTTACTAATGGTCTAATAATGATGTCAATATTATATTAAATCGTGAATTTCTACCAACATGATTTTTATCAAATAAAAGGAAACAAGTAAACTATTATTCCTTTTTATGGGAAATTTCCCAATTTCCTTTTCCATTATTTTTTAAAATATTCTCAAGCCATGAAGAGCCAATAACAACTTTAATAAGTTCAAGCAGTAATACAAGCATGAGAAAATCATGCCGAGGTCGACGGTCCGCTCCAACAGAAATGTAAAATGTGCACTACCGAGGGTCGAATGGCGCGAACCATAGATACATCTATTTAATCTGCCGAGGCGTTCAGCCCGCTCCAAAATTTAAACACACACAGAAAATCAATCACGAGTCCACACGGAGTAATTAGCCAAAGAAAGTACATCCTCTTTTAAACATTTAAGAAAAATGAAGTTTAATCCTTTTAGAAATTTATTTACTAGTTCAATGTGATTTAAGCAATTCAAGCTGTCAATAAGTTCATAAATAATCCAAGTATAACATGTTCTTGGGTCCTAGACTACCCGGACAATAGCATAATAGCAGCTACGCACGGACTCTCATCACCTCGTGCGTACGTAGCCCCTACAAATAGAAGCACATAATCAATTATTTCACCTGTGGGGACAATTCCCTCTTACAAGGTTAGAAAGGAGACTCATCTCACTCCGAAGATCCATAACTTTCATTCCACGTCCTTCCGAAGACTCGAATCGATGTGCAACGCTCCAAAACTAGCCAATAATTATGTAAATCCATTAATATATGCCAAGGTACTCATTATAATCCAATTTATAACAATTTCTAATCCCGACCGAAAAGTTGACAAAAATGCCCTTGAGTCTACGTGCCCGAAATCCGAAATATTTTGAAGATAAAGATTATCCATGAACTCACGAACTCAATTATATTATTTTCTCTTAATTTAATCCCCAAATTTGTGGCTAAATTCCAAGATTACTAATTTTCTAGGTTTTCCACCAAAACCTCAAATTTATACTAATTTAAATGCTCAAATCCATACTTTGTTGTTGTATTTAACTCCAAAATAGGTGGGAGTGACTTCCCTTGACGTTGATGATGAAAATACCCTCTTGAAGCTCCCCAAAAATCGCGCAAGCCATGAAAATATGAGAGAAAATGGCCAAATTCCGATTTTTAAAACAACCCTTCATTCTCCAGCTACTTCCGCTTCTACGGAAGAAATTCCGCTTCTGCGGTCCCGCTTCTGCGGTCCCGCTTTTGCGGAACATCAGCCGCTTCTGCGGATTCCACTAGGCCACCCATTTCGTTTCTGCATTCCTCTTCCCGCAGGTGCGGTCCCGCTTCTGCGGAACCTTGACCGCATCTGCGATCCACGAGCCCCTGGAAAAATCTTCTTCTGTGATGCCTCTACCGTAGGTGCGGTCCCGCATCTGCGAAAATATGACCGCATCTGCGATCCTTTCTCTTCTATCCCAAAACTGCTTCTACGGCTGAAGTACCGCATCTCTAGTACCGCATCTGCGATCCAAAAACCACAGATGCAATTATGACAGGAACCAGCAAGCCTCAGCCTTCTAAAATTTCCATTTTCGATCCGTTAACCACCCGGAATCCACCCGAGGCACCTGGGACCTCAATCAAACCTACCAACCAATCCCAAAACACGCTATGGACTTGCTCGAGGCCTCAAATTACATCAAATAACGCTAAAATCATGAATCAACCTCCAATCCAAGCTTTATGAACTTTAGAATTTCCAATTTCAACTTTTGATGCTTAAACATATCAAATCACGTTCGATTGACCTCAAATTTTGCACACAAGTTGTATTCGACATTGCAAACCTACTCCAGCTTTCATAATCAGATTCCGACCTTGATATCAAAAACTCAACTTCCAGTCAAACCTCTCAAAATCCTCCGAATTCTATCTTTAGCCAAATGGTTCCACCCTCCGAATTCACTTCCGATCGCGCTCCCAACTCCAGAATCACCATACGGAGCTATTCCCAGACTCGAAATCCCAAAGGAACATCGATATCACTAAAATGCACTTCAACCCAAGCTTATGAAATTTCTTCCAAAATGCTAACTTCCACAATAAGCATCAAAACACTCCCGGGTCATCCAAGACCCGATCCGGGCATACGCCCGAGTCCGAAATCATCATACAAACCTGTTGGAACCTTCATATCCTGATTCTGAGGTCGTTTACTCAAAATATCCCATCCTAGTTAATTCTTTCAACTTTAAGCTTCCAAAATGAGAATTCTCTTCCCAATTCAACTCTGAACTCCCGAAACACAATTCCGACCACGCATGCAAGTCATAATACCTGAAATGAAGTTGTTCATGGCCTCAGACTGCTGAACGACATGCTAAAGCTCAAAACAACCGGTCGAGTTGTTACAGGGATGGACATTGTCGGACCTCTACCGACGGCACTAGGTAAAGCTAGATTTATTTTATTTATGACTGACTACTTCTCGAAATGGGTGGAAGCGCGGGCCTTCAAGACGATAAGAGAAAAAGAAGTTATTAACATCATTTGGGACCGTATCATGTGTCGATTCGATATTTCTTCCGATATGACATGTGATAACGGGAAGCAGTTCATCGGAAGCAAAGTTACACAGTTCCTCGAGGACCACAAATCAAAAGAATCACGTTGAAACCATACCATCCGTGCGCAAACAGTCAGGTCGAGTCCACAAACAAGACCATCATCCAGATCTTAAAGAAGAAGTTAGAAAATGCGAAAGGAAAATGGAGAGAAATGTTGCCCGAGGTACTATGGGCATATCGAACAACTCCAAAATCAAGCACGAGAGAAATGCATTTCTCCCTTGTATGTGGCGCTGAGGCTTTGATACTGGTCAAGGTTGGAGAATCGAGCGCTAGATTTCAGTATGCCACTGAGAGCTCAAACAACAAGGTCATGACTGCAGCCCTCGAACTATTGGATGAAAAGCAAGAAACTTCACTGGTCTGAATGACCACCCAAAAATAAATAATCGAAAGGTACTATAATAGGAGAACAAATCTCCAAAATTTTAGAGTCGGGGACTTAGTCCTAAGGAAAGTCACCCTAAACACTCGAAACCCAAATGAATGAAAGTTAGGCCAGAACTGGGAAGGACCGAACAGTATCCTCGGAGTGATCGGCAAAGGGTCCTACAAGCTCGGTACCATGGAAGGCGAACAGCTTCCAAGCAATTGGAACATAGCAATGCTTAAACTCTATTACTACTAAGGTGTCCGATGGAAGACACCTAAACATCCCGCGGCTCAAAGATCTTGGTTTCTAAAGCATACATTGCACTCTTTTCATTCAATCAGATTTTATCCCAAAAAGGATTTTACCGGCGAGGTTTTTAACGAGGCAACATCTATATGCTACCTAAGAAGAACTTAACAAGTGTTCAAGGCTTCTCTTCAATCAACCTCAAATACTGGGGAACATCCCCTCGGGAGATCACCTCCTCGGAGAAGTCAAGATGAGCCAAAGAGGGTCTCGATAGGAAAATGATGTATCGGGACAAACGGTCGAATGAACCATGTCCGCATAGGATAATTGAACCCTTGACGACGAAAACATGTTTACTTGTGCCAAATAATCAAGGAATATTTTTTCCATCAAAACGTTTTGCGCTTCAAAGAAGTCCGATATTTTTACAAGTAACGGCTCCAGGGCCAGAAATTTCCCGAACAATCGAGAACTAACATCAAAATCTCGACGCCATAAGACCTCTAGGACAAAAAATTTGAGCTCAGAAATCTCAATGAGGCAACATCAAAAAATAGCTCCAGAGCCAAAAACTCTCGATGTCTTGGGGACTATCGTCGATTGTCACCTCATCGATCAAAACTTGAGGTCGTAAGACCCCAAGGGGGCAATCTCGAGCCCGAGAGACCTCCATAAGGCAATACCAAATCTGTAAGACCTCAACTAAGGCATGAATTATACTTGTACCAAGTAACCTATCTATAAGACCTTAAGTAAGGCATGTTCAAATTTGTAAGACCTTACAAAAGGCAAAATTTCGATCCTAAAGTTAAGGCTATATATTCAAACTTGTAAGACCCCTAAAAAGGCATACCCTCGATATAAACACCGAGGCTTACTCACTCAGGGCCTGAAACACTACGGCCAAACACAATGACTACGATCATAAGGCTCTGTCCAAACTCACGCGACTCAGGGATGCCCGACCATCACCATAAAATCACAGGCCTTCAATTACTTCAAAAAGAACCGGTTAATCAGGCTACCCTCGGCAAAAGCAAAAGAGTTTCGATCATGTTAGCTCTAAATAATAGGTTTCGAAACAATTCAGCCATCGAGGGAAACCTCCCGAGGTGCTCATTTATCATAACATAACGACTCATAATTGAGGTTCTTATCGAACCGTCGAAGAGCTGGGCAAACACAAAAACTTTTAAAAGTCAATAACGAGGGAAAAATAAAGCCTATGTTAGAGGTCGTACCGATCCAATGCATAAGAGCCCAAGTGCCAGCCTATATTAAAGGTCTTACTGACCCACTGCATAAGAGCCCAAGCGCCAGCCTATATTAAAGGTCGTACCGACCCAACGTGTAAGATCCAAAGAGCCAGCCTATATTAAAGGTCATACCGACTCAATGTATAAGAGCCTAAGTGCCAGTCTATATTAGAGGTCATACCGACCCAACGCGTAAGACCCCAAGCACCAGTCTATATTAAAGGTTGTACCAACCCAAGGCATAAGAGCCTAAGGGCACGTCTAAAAGAGCCTCAGGCCCGATGAGAGGTCATACTGACCGAATGCGTAAGAGCTCAAGAGCTTGCTCAAATAGCCTCAAAGCTGATATTTTAGACCTAAACGTCAATAAACTCAAGTCTAAACGTGACTCGGGGACTAAGCCCCAAATGATCAACTTTCGGCCATTACAAATCGCTCAGCTGTAGCGGGAAGGGTTTAAATTTTAGGTCCAAAATTCAGGACCAATTCTCAACAAGCGTCATAGGTTATTCCTATAAAGTAAAGGAAAAAAGAAAAACGATAAAAAATGAAGGGCCTTTTACATATATGTTGAAAGGTTCACAAGGGCGCATTTACAAGGGCTACGTCTAAAGCCCTTACAAGGGCAAAGAGCAAATAAAACCCTAATATACCACCGGGGATACACCTTCGACGGCTCACTCGAGAGTTGTGTCTTCAACAACACCGGCCACGACTCCTGGATTTTCAACGGCCTCTTTTCCTTCAGGGACTCCACCTCCATCTTCATCATCTCCCGAGCCACTGCTCGACTCGCTTTCAGAAGAAAGAAAGGTCGTAGCCTCCTCTTCTAGGGTTTTCTCCCTCTCAATATCAGAGGATAATTCGATGCCCCCCGCATATATATTTTTGAGAACCTGCCTTCAAGATTCTAACCACGCATGCTTCACGGCTCGGGTCAATTGCAACTCGGCCTCCTCAGACACCTTTCTGGCCTACGCATTTGAAATAGCAGCATCCTCTTTGTATGAGGATACGAACTCCTCGGCCTTAGCCCTAACCTCGAATAATGTAGCAACCAACTCAGTATGAAGATCCCTATACTTATTACTCTCCGCCCTCGAATCATCAAGTAGATGTCCGACTGAGACCACTTCCCCCTGGAAGGTATCTCTCTCAAAGACTATCTCACTCACGTGCCGTTTGAGTTTTAGAATTTTAGAGTCCCTGGATCAGAGTTCCTCCCTCAGTAGGACATATTTCTTCTCAAGCTACAAAGATCGACCGAAAGGTGTTAAAACACTAAAGTCGGATAAGCATGAAGACAAAAACAAACGGTAACTATATAACCTGCTCAGTAAGATGAGTCCTTTCTTTGGACACCGCCTCCAAACAATCATGAAGGCCACTGAGTTCCTCCTCCCTCTTGATAGAAAGAGCTCTAAGCTCATTGGCGTCCGAAGTGAGCTTTTTGCGCTTACCCTCGTAACGATCCAGCTCGGTTGAAACCTGACAAAGGTCTGATTATAAAGCACCTTGTCCTGGAACCATAAAGAAACAAGGTTAGCAAGATGAAGGTCGGCACACCGAGTAGAATTTACAAAAAAATTACCTGCTCACAGAGCCTGTTGATCTCATTGAAGATAAGCGAGGCGTCAAGCTCACGCTTTTCCTCAGGCGTACCAAAAAGCCTTACAAACACATTTTTATCTCCGACGGATGCCCCCGCATTGAAAGACTCTTTATTTTGGGCATCATGCATCTCCCTCGGAGGAAAAGTCAATCCTAGAGGGGAATCGCTCACTTTAATAACCCCAACTGGTTCAATCGGGGTCGTCTCTTATTTTTGGAGAGCTTCAAAACTAGGCTCCCCCGGACTGCCTACCGAATGAACCTCAACTCGAGGAATATTTTGGCCATCAATCCGCTCGGGGATATTACCCGATACCCTTTGAAGGCCTCTTCGGCCCGAGGAAGGATAATAACAGAATCAAGTTCCGATTTAGAAGACATCGACTCAGCAGTATGTTGGACGGTCAGGTTTTCTTTCCCCTCGGGTGCTACCGAGGAATTATCTTTCTTTTTGCCTTCAGCTCGGGGACTCCCAGAAACTTCTGGAACTAAGGTTGCTGAATCAGCCTTAAGTTCCTCCACTTTGGCCTTTTTGGATTTCAAAGAATGAGTCAACGACCTCCTTCACTTTTTCTCCTCTTTGTCAGGTTTCAGGGTATCCGCTTCCTCGAGCGGTGCTTCTCTCATCAAGAAGGCCTTTCTCAAACCTGCACAAATGCAAAATATGAACACATGGAATGAGAACGCAATTAGTGATAGTTCCTTTTGGGAGATTAAATTATAGTAGGAGTAAAGGCCCACAGTGGTCCTTGGCCTCCTATCGAGCCCTAAACAAGTCGCTCCACACACGCTCGACGTATAGGCACGTCAAATCTAGCTAGCTAACCCAGCTTGAGAAGTCCTTAACCGTACTAGGGTACGGTGCAGCGGCTGCATCAACGGAGGAAGTCAGTTCATTGGAAGATTTATCCAAAAGGAAAAGAGAATATTTAATTAGTGTATTCGTTTACGGTTCGTGTTCCACCTTTCAGGGAACGACATCCTCTCCACTGGAATCAGGTCCGAGGTCCTAACTCAGACGAAGCGACTCATCTACCCTCTGTTCCTAACCTCGCCAGTACAAGCAAAAAGGGCTCTCGAGGCTCGACATTGGAGCATAATCAGGCATATACGGAAGGTCGGGGACTGTACATTCTGATCAGGTGGTTGAGGGTGAAGATAATCCCCTTAATCATATTCGTGTAATATCGGATCATGTAAACAATACGCCAAAATGATGGGTGAATTTGGCCGAGAGTCACTCGATATCGTTCATAAAAGTCGAGGATTATGGGATCGATTGAAGGCAAGGATAGCTCCACAGGGCCAAGAGTAAATGGATAGGTATACACACTAAGGAAGCCGGCCTTATATGTCATTATGTCCTCCCCAATAGAAGGAATTTCCACCAGCACCGCGTCCCTCTAGCGGCAATCAGTCTTCACCTTCTCGGCATCTTCTACTAAACTAATATATCGGGACATGGGTTCACATCTCCGCCACTTCGAAGAAGGCTTGTCGACCTTGAAATTGGAGGGCATTTCGAAGGATCATGGGATGCATTCCTCAAAATAAGGGGGTACCGCTGCCTTGCCCTTAGACGAGCATGAAGAAGATGGAGGAACATCTTCCTGAGGGATAGAGGTGGAAGTCTTCGCCATTATTGTTAAAAGATTTCAGAAGAGGGAAAAAATTATAATCACAGAGAACACAAGAGAGGAGTAAGAAAAACTCTTTTGAAGGCTTGCTGATATAGTGGAAAATGAAGGTCGAAATAGAAGTATTTATAGAGGCCAAGCGTGTACGTTAAAGAAGTCCAAGAGATAGCCAACCGCTATAATTAATTCAAAGGCTTTTAAAGGTCTCCATAGACGCGACCTGTAGACACCCTATTTGTCACATCAATCGCCCGGTAGGGCGCAACTAACGTCGTGATGGAAGTATCAAAGAGGCAGGAATTCAAGACCATTTCTTATCATTTTCACTCTAAGAAACGCGGGGACTATCTGTATATGGCTAAAATCGGAGAGTCCAATTTTATGATTATTATGACATTCTGTAGCCTCATAGCCTCATCTAGAAGGATCGAGGCATAGCTCGAGGGTCGACCCCAAAGGTTCCCCAGGCTCGATCTTGGGTTAGCACAAATTAGTGGCTATCATGAACAAAGCAGGAAATTCCCCAAGCATGTGGTCAAAGCTAACAACGCCCGCAAAAATAGTACCAGTCCGTACCGGACTGTTAAGTAGTTGTACCAGTTATTTTATATTTTAATAATTATACATGTACGATGTTGGGATTCCCCCTCCTATATAAAGGGGAAGCTTGCTATTTCTTGCACACATGATATTCAATAGAAGAACAAGAACATTTTCTGCTCTCTAACTTAAACATATTCTCCCTTGATTTTATTGCTTAAATTTATTACATTGCTTGAATTTATTGTATTTTATTGATCGTTCTTCATTTATTACTCATCATTGATCATAAAGAGCCATCATAAAAGCTCTTAGAGATTTTAGTCATTCATCGGCCATCCGAAGCCTAACGCTTTAGCTCGACCTCGAGGCCCAGCTCAGGATAGCTCGAGACCCCAATGCTCGGCCATTCGGTTTGCATAGCATACTTTCTTCAAGCTCTTATCTTATTTTCTAATCTCACACTTAGCATCCATCGCTTAACCGCTAAGCATAAAAATAAATCACGTATTTTTAGAACCACAAAATCAAATCTAATTTTAAAAACCATGTTCAAGGTAAACAAAAATTGTCCTAGTTTTGTACATTACCCACCCTTTACAAGGATTACTTACAAATTATATGCAATCCATTATTAGTGCCTTAAATTAGGGGATTTAGTTACATACTTTTCCTTTTTTCTCTCCTTCCTCTTTCCTCGTTGTCGCCTCTCTCATTAATTTTCTTTCTTTCTTCATCACTCTCTCTCTCACCGTCTTTCTCTCTCAATAAGATAAGTCTAAAAGTTGTCTTCTGCTAATCAACCTATTGAATTAACCTCCAGGTCATAGGAATTGAATATTCGAACACTAATCTATCATAAAGTTTTGAATTCGAATTTGAATTTTCAAAAATTATTATTTGTTTGGATTGGGTGTTGTTGTAAATAATTAAAAATATTGTTTGGAGTTTATATCTCAATTTTGAGGGTGTATGTGCAGAATAGACTTGGTTTTGGCTGAATTTCAGATTGAAATGACTCGAAGAAGAAGAAGAAGAACACATGACATAAAATATACTTACGAAATTGTAGTTTAATTGTATGTAAATTGTATTCTGTTGTAGTTATATATTTTTTTTTATTTGAACGTTGTATGAAAGTTAAAAAATATTTGTATAATGTATGAATCATCGTATAAAATTTATAGTTAAGTTATCAATACTATCTTTTTATATAAAGTTATTGATATGTATCAAATTTTGTCCAAAGATTAATTTTACTAGGTTAATAACTATCGTGCGGGGCCAGTAAAGTATTATGCTTCACTTGAATGGTTAACTTACCCAATACACTAATCTATCACAAATTAACGAAACCTATTTAAATCAGCACTAAAATGGATACATCGTACTTACAATTAGCATTATACAATTTGATGGTACAACAACATACAAATCTAAAAACAAATTTCGTACAAATTTAATACAAATTGATATATCTACAACAAAAAATATAATAAATATAAATTTTATACAATTAATTATATAGTATATACTTATTTACAGCTTATCTACAACTTTCATACATTAATATTTACCCAATTAAAATACATCTGCAATATCACACAACTTAAATACAATTCTCATACAAATTTTATACAATATGTCTTTTGTATATTTTGTATCTGATTTGTATATTTTTGTATGTGGTGTGTGTTTCTTCCTATCTAAAATTTCAATCAAAATTTTCTCTCTTAATACAATTTTGATACATATCAATAACTTTATGTAAAAAGATTGTATTGATAACATAAATACAAATTTATACAACAATTCGTACATTATACAACTATATATATATATATATATGTAAGTACAGAAGCATATCATGAGTACATAAACCACATGTACTCAGTAAGTATCCCGTCTAATCTCGAAGAGGTAGAGATGAGAGGTCGACTTGATACTTACTAAGGTCCAAAACAATATAATATAATAGAGTGAGATGTACAATATGAAGGATTTCTAATAACACGGGTTCAACAGAAGAGTTATATTCATTCTCTTGCCTTAATTAAATTACCAGTTTCTCCTTTTACATCAAATGAGTAGTCATGTCATAACTAAATGTAAGCATATAAATCATGCACAAACATGCCGAGGTCGACGGTCCGCTCCAACAGAAATAAATTGTGCACTGCCGAGGGTCGAGCAGCACGAACCATAGATGCATCTATTATCACCGAGGCGATCGGCCCGATCCATAATCAAGAAAATATCAAGGGAAGCACATAAGTCTCAATTACATACAAGGGAACTTCTACCAAGGGCTCAACAATTTATATGTTCACTTTCACTACCTCAAGTCTCTAGCAATTCATAACGATCATATTGGCAAGTTATAATAATAAATATTCCCCAATTAGACATGACGTGGGTCCTAAACTACCCGAACAATTATTATGCAGTAGCTACGCACGGACTCTCGTCACCTCATACGTACGTAGCCCCCGCATTTAGCAACAAGTACTTATTAAAAATCCTATGGGGACAATTCCCTATTACAAGGTTAGAAAGGAGACTCACCGCGCTCCAAAGTACACTCCCAATATCCAAGAACGGCCCAAGTCCTAAATTCGAAGCCAGACAATCCCAAACTAATCAAATGAAGCAACAACTAGTAAGTAAAGTCTTACAAGGTTGAATTCTAGCTATTCAAGCAATTTCCTAGCCATTAACACAAGTTTCCTACATTTCGACCCCGAGCCCACGTGCCCGGATTCCGAGATTTTTTTTTAAGGAAGTTGTTCTCCATCACCTAAGGATCGCAAATATATGATTTCTGGTTCATTACATGGCAAATTATGTGCTAAGAGCTTAGTTTTGCATTAAACCCTAAGTCTAGCTCAAATCTCTTGATTTTTACCCAATTTTTGGTGTTAAATCTACCTAATATTTACGTACTTGAACTAAATGAATGGGGATTACTTATCTCGAAATGTTATGTTGAAACCTCCCCTTTTGTATCACCAAAATCGCCTAAGATTGAGAGAGATATGGAAGAAATGAGCTTAAGCTCGTATTAAATGAGACTCTGCCCCCAGCGATTTCCGCTTCTGCGGAGGGAATCCCGCTTCTGCAGGTTCCGCTTTTGCGAAAGTGGGAACTTTTGCGGAAAAAGGCCAAGGGGTCCTGGGCCGCTTCTGCGGTCTCAAAATCGCTTCTGCGAGTCCGCTTAAGCGTAAAGCCCACCGCTTCTGCGGTTATGGGCCTGGGGCGGATGGACCGCTTCTGCGGTCGGGGTTCCGCTTCTGCGGTTTTCCCTGGGCCTGGCCCCTTCTGCTTCAGCGAATAAACGACCGCTTCTGTGGTCTCGCTTCTCTGTTCCAAGAGCCGCAGAAGCGGTTATGACAGAAGTAGCTAATGAAATCATCCTAAATTTTTCAACTTCACTCGAACCTCGACCATTTGACGCTCGGGGCTCCCGAGCCCCGCCCAAATATACCGACAAGTCTGAAATCACGAGGCGGACCTACTCGAACCCTCGAAACACTCAAAATAACGCTAAATCAAGGAATCAACCCCTAAAACCAAATGAATCAATTCATTGAACTTCAAGTTCTTAATTCTCCTTCAACGGGTCAAAACTCCCTTAAACTACTCGGATTGACACCAAATTTTACGGGTAATTAACTGATATTTCAGAATTGTACCAAGTTTCGGAATCGAAATCCGAACTCGATACCTATGAAAACAATGATTTCTTAGTTTATTTAGATCTTTGAAATTCAAACTTAACAATTTTTACATAAAAATTCATTAATCGGGCTAGGGACCTCAGAATTTGATTCTGGGCATATGCCCCGGTCTCATATTTTCCCGCGGACCCTCAGAAATTGCCAAATCACGATTCCGGGCCCGTTTCCCAAAAATGTCGACCGAAGTCAAACTTGACCTTTTTAAATAAACTTAAAGAGGCAACTAGGCTTAATCTTGCTCAAAACTCCCCTAACTTCCGAACCACCCGCCCCCGAAGGTCATAAGTTAGCTAAAGCAAGTGCGAAAACTATTATTTATGGGAAAGGGGTTCGAAAATGCAAAACGACCAGTCGAGTCGTTACACTAGCTGCGGGTCGTCTCGAATAATGCAGCTCACCGAGTCCCAGTATCATCCATGCTGCTACGCCCAGTAAGCTGCTAGAGGTAAATATGCCTGTGCAACAAAAATGCACAGAAGTGTAGTATGAGTACGTAATCAACGTATACTCAGTGAGTATCCCGCCTAATCTCGAAGGAGTAGAGACGAGATGGCCAACTCCGACACTCACTAGCGGTCAATTAACAATATTCTAGAAATGCGAGGAAAATCATGGATTTATAAAGTAGTTCAAATTCGCGAAGCCAGAAAACATGTAAACACCTTCAACAATTAAGCAAGGGCTTCCAAGGTTTATTCTTTATTATCTCATCATTTTATATCAAGCCACGAAGGGCCAAATCCACATTTACAATTCTCAAGCGACAAATAACATGTGCAAATCACACCGAGGCGATGGCCCGATCCAACAGAAATCTAAATTGTGCACTGCCGAGGGTCGAATGGCACGAACCATAGATGCACCTATTACACCGCTCGCGAATCATCCATGCGATGCGCTCAACATAAAATAAACGATCACCCTGCTCGCGAATCATCCATGCGACGCAGGAAAACATAAGAAACACAATCACCCTGCTCGCGAATCATCCATGCGACGCAGGTACGCATAATATAAATGCTCAAATAGCCAGTTAGAATTTTATCGAGGAATAATTATCCAAATAAAACCAATTCTCTGTTTAACAATTCTTGAAATGATGTTTAATCTCTTTTTAAATTCGTTTACTAATCAAAGGTGATTTAAACAATTCAAGTCATCAATGGGTTCATAATTAATCGAAGTATAACATGCTTGTGGGTCCTAACTACCCGGACAATAGCATAGTAATAGCTACGCACGGACTCTCGTCACCTCGTGCGTATGTATCCCCCATATATAGGAGCACATAATCAATTATTCCACCTATGGGGTAAATTCCCCCTCACAAGATTAGAAAGGAGATTCACCTCTCTCCGAAGATCCACAACCGGTACTCTACATTCTTCCGAAGGCTCGAACCAACGCACAATGCTCCAAAACTAGCAACCGATCATAAAAATCCATTAATATATGCTCGATTATACTTTACAACCCAATTATAACAATTTCTAACCCCGAATGAAAGGTTGACAAAAATGCCCTCGGGCCCACGAGCTCGGAATCCAAAATTTTTCGTAGATAAACTTTGCCCATGACCTTAGGAACTCAAATATACAATTTTCTCTTAATTTCATACTCAAAATCGTGGTCAAAATCCAAGAACACAAATTTTCTAGGTCTTTCTCTAACCCTCAATTTTCTACCCATTTACATGCTAAAAATCCATACATAATCAATGTATTTAACTCATAATAGGTGGGGATAACATACCTTATCATTGATGATGAAAACCCTCTCTTGGAGCTCCCGAAAAATCGCCCAAGCCATGAAAATATGAGAGAAATGACCAAAATCCGATTTTTAAAACAACTCTCTGCCTCCAGCCTTTTTCGCACCTGCAGAACTTTTTCCACTTCCGCGGTCCCGCTTTTGCGGACACAACTCCGCTTCTGCGGACCAGGGCTCCAGTCCAGATTTCGCTTCTGCGGTCATCCAACCGCTTTTGCGGTTCTGCATCAGCGGATCAAGGGCCGCTTCAGCGGTCCTGGCTGCCTTCACGGTCGACCGCTTCTGCGGCTTCCTCCTCGCTTCTACGGGGCCGCTTCTGCGGTCCCATTTCCACAGAAGCGGAAATACCAGATACCAGCCACTTCAGTTCTTCTTAAATTCCAAGTTTCGATCCGTTAACCACCCGGAATCCACCCGAGGCCCCCGGGACCCCAGCCAATCCCAAAACACATTACGGACCTGCTCGAGGCCTCAAATCATATCAAACAACGCTAAAATCATCAATCGACCTCCAATCCAAGCTTTATGAACTTTGAACTTTCCAACTTCTACTTCCTGTGTTTAAACTTATCAAATCATGTCCGATTGACATCAAATTTTGCACACAAGTCATATTTGACATTACGGACCTACTCCAACTTCCGAAATCGGATTCCGACCCCGATATCAAAAAGTCCACTTCCAGTCAAACTTCTTAAAAACCTTTAAATTTCTATCTTTAGCCAAATGGTTTCAAAATGACCTACGGACCTCCGAATTCACTTCCGATCGCGCTCCCAACTCCAGAATCACCATACAGAGCTACTCCCAGTCTCGGAATCCCAATCGGACATCGATAACGCTGAAGTGCACTTCAAGCCAAACTTAAGAAATTTCTTCCAAAATGCTAACTTCCACAATAGAAGCCAAAATGCTACCGGTTTATCCAAAACCTGAACCGGGCATACGCCCAAGTCCGAAATCATCATACGAACCTGTAGACACCTTCAGATCCCGATTCTAAGGTCGTTTACTCAAATATCAAATCCTAGTTCGTTCTTTCAACTTTAAATTTCTAAAATGAGAATTCTCTTCCCAAATCTCCTCCAAACTTCCCGAAATTCAATTCCGACCATGCGTACAAGTCATAACACCTGAAATGAAGCTGCTCATGGCATCATACTACTGAACGACGCGCTAGGGCTCAAAACGACTGGTCGGGTCGTTACATTCTCTCCCACTTAAACATATGTTCGTCCTCGAATGTGCTAAGAACTACTCTAAAGTAGTTTGAAATCATTGTTCAACACCTCCTGCACCTTCCCGTGCTACCACAACTTAGTTGAGCACATTAGCTCGATAGATTCTGAAGATATACCCTTTTATTCAAGCAATTAAGCCTTAGAGCCCAATTCCAACATTCGGAATTCTATGCCAGGCCTGTTTTCCAACATACGACCACCGTATCAATCATTACACGCTGTACTCAAACATGATTGCATAACTTTGCTGGATTCTTACTTTGCAACACTTAGTCCACATGATCACCGTAATATTCTCTAATCAACTTAGCCAAAAAAATTCAACGAATCAGATGCTCCCATTACAACTCATGACACGCAAGTCTTACTCTAACTCTTACAATACCGCCACGATGGATGAGATGTGCCCAAATTCGTAATCAACTACCGAGTCAACCAATCATTGACTCTATACTTCTGACAAGAAACATTACCACATTCTGAACCTAATAATGACCTTTGCTCCTTAATATACTTCATATAATCAGATTGCACTGATCTTAAATCCCATAATCTCGTCTCACCCAGTATGAACTGCTCAAGCAATAAGCCACCTCGGACACAATCAAGAGTCCCATATGATGCCACAATCTGCCAATAGGCTACCAATTAGGATGCGATACAGAAGGAAAATGAACTCTAAAAAGGAAGTTCAATTACCCTGCTCGCGAATCATACATGCGACGTGGGCAACATACTGAACAGACACCCCGCTCGCAAATCATACATGCGATACGGGATCACAGCTAATACGAGCTTTCCTCAGAAGACAGGATACGAAGCACATAAAACAGGTATGGGGAACTGTGCTGAACATCACACTGTTGCGGCGTGCAACCCGATCCAAATAACATACCCATGGCGGCGTGCCACCCGATCCACATATAGAACTCACATAAAGAGATGTACATAGAGCTAAATTGCTCATTATAAGAAAATATCGAATATCGATCATAAATACACTAAGTGTATAATACCATTCCCTGGGTAGACATATAACGCTATAATCCGCAAACTCGAGCACACTGAAGTGCGATACAAGATCTGAATCTCAAGAGCCATTCTGCTCATATAACATCATCACCACGCTGAGCCTCAACATATAAAAACTTACCAAGTCATCTCACAACTCACACGGTGCAATGTATCCCTTCATGAAATATCTGACAACGAGATGACACCCTAACTACTCCATAAGGAGCGTAATACTGAAATGAACACAACTGGTCTGTCATAGAGCCCATATTCACATTTAAACCCATCCACCAACCTCAAGCCAATTTCTGATTGCACCAACCTGGCTAATGACTTTTCAAAGGTCCATAATAACTCCTTTTTGCATCATAACACGTAAGAAAAACTATCATAGCCGAAGCGACCTCCTCAGTTCATAACCCAATAAGTAAAGTGCCTCCAGGCATAAATTCTCAAATAAATGATATTACCACAATCCTCATACTTGGTTTAAATCTTTAGCCAATCAAGTGACTACATGTCACACTTATACAATCTTCCCGTAGGACACGCTCCCGCAATCTTCCGAAATGAATAACGGGTCTGCACTAATGCTGAAAAACGATCATGAATCCTTAACCAGGATGCAAAGCCTCTTTCACAACACATCAATCTCAGGTGACGCTGAATACAATACCAACTTACTTTAATCATTCAACCCTTTCCTTGCTCATCCGAGCCCGTGACATCCTTGTCAACACCGAACTGCAACCTTTACCCTCACTTCAAATTTCCATACCTCTCACTGCACCCAACGTGCCAATATACGATAAGACACGATTTTCATCATAGCTCCAAAATCATTGATATTTTAACACTTCACCATATAAGAACTTTGCACTTAACTCACTTTAGGAGAATCATAGCAACACACGGGTAAATTTCCATAACCTTAAAATATGCAAATCTGCAAGTAGTGGTCCAAGCCACTATTTTCCTTCCGGAATCCGCTTCCACTTAACAAGCCCTAACAGAAGAATGCTTCTGAATAACATCAATTACGGCGGCCGACAAACCTCACACGTACCGCCACAGATCATACACATAACTCGATCACGCGGAATAAACTGATCGCTGGCCCCAGTGTGCCAATTCAACTATGGCTAATCATTCTACCTTCTTCCAATTTATCCTTGCTTTCCTTAGAAATTAAGACTAACTCCATCCAACATAGAACATACTCCATTTACACTCACCCCGAGGGACCTTGAATTACGAGACCAAGCTGTCTCAATTCCCACGAACTATTTCACAACACCCAAATGCTACACCACAAGCCAAGCATCCCGAAATATTCTGTGCATCTTCTCATAAACTGCTACAAATCTTGATTCTTAATTGTACCTATAAGCTCGACATCATTAGGTACCACACTTTACCTCTTGAATTCGCTAGGACCGTTACTGAGAGCCACCGGCTCTGACTTGGTCCCGAATTTAATCCACTCCATAAATCTTATGACACACGAATACCCTCTCGACGAAGCACCCGGCGAAATCACTTCCTCTGAAACCTGCATCTATACGAGGCATAAATCCTGAATCTTTTCCCAAGTTCGAACATGAGCCAACAAGGCAAACCATAGCATGTATTCCACAATTCATCTACTCAGTTCTCCCCTTATGGTCCTTTTCCGTTGCTGAGATAACCCATCAAGGTATTAATAACTGGAAACCTCGCAAGTAGCTAACCATGTAACCCAATCATAGGCGGTGGGACTCTCCCACTTAGATTGAAGCCACTATTACACAACTCTGGGACTCACTAGACTCCTTTATCTCTTGTTGACATAACCTTGCGCAATCATCCACCGCAAATTCTCGGGATCTTTTTGTAATTTCCCATCTTTCATATTCTGAATCATCATCCACATTTGCACGACCGATCTCTTTGTTGGATAACCAATATAATTTTTTGCAAAACCTTCGGCAACCACATGACCGCTAATCCGCTCATAGGAAATAACCCTCCTGCGGAAATTACTTCCCGACACCTTCCAAATGCTGCTGCACGGGATGCAATCACTATGACATCAAAACCAAATCTGGATTCCAAGCTCACTCTCTAGCTGCACTAGCCCGTTCACTTCTCGTGGACATTAATTAAATGTGCGGCAACACCTTTCCAAATTCAGAGTTATATTGCGTCCTTCTTCATTTTGAGCAGCTCCTTTTCGTCACACCAAATCTCCTGCTGCATAACCACCCCATGCTTCGAATTAAATCTAAAGACTTTCATTGCCCGTCGCTAAAATCCAAGGTCCTTCCAAACTATCTTTAGGCGCGTAGTCATCCTACTACTATGCCCTATACAGCTCCGCCACACTCCCGCTTTTGGGAAAACTCGCTCCTTTAATTAGCTTCTCGACCTACGCTTCTTATACCTGGCCCTTTAGAAGTTCCAAACTCTGTCTGACACTTCCCACATGTTTTCTCATCTTTTGCTGCTCAGTTGTTGCCTTAATAAAATGTATCTCCCTGGAACTTGAATCCACAATTTGTTACTGACTTTAAACTTTTTCGAAGGTCGTCTTTCTCGAACCGACAACATTTGAAATACTGATTCAATCCTAAACCACCGCACCATTTGATATTTGACAATCGTAACTCCAATACTATTTCGCAATATCCTGCCATAAAGGCGATTTGTAGCAGATTATAACATTGACAAACTTAGTACATCCAATTAGGACAACAGCACCCCAATATAGAGGAGAACTCCACCACGTTTGCAAATACCAAGTCTTATTACTTCCACCACTCCACATCTGAACATTCATAGTCTGACTGCCTTTCCCTTGCCGGGGATAAAATACTGAATCCCTTGATTACACGCTGAGTAAACCTCCCTTCAATTCATTCACTACCCCGACACGTGGGCAAACGTCCCACCATCACAACAACACTGCGGAATAATTGTTCATAAGCATCATAGAGTTGTGCCTAGACTCAAGGCTCTTAGAAGTTCTGTTACTGAGCTGAAACAATAGAATACCCCTCCATAATGCGACTATAATAGTCCAATCAACTATACCGGGAGAATCATCCCACACCACATTTGTAGTGCCATTACAATCCTTCAATTTTCGATTTATAACAAGCGCTCGTGTAAGATTGAATAGGAAGAAATCAAAGGCAAATCAAGAAGGGAAGTACTCCTAACAGCCCTGCAGCCTCCCGAGGATAAGTACAAACGTCTATGTATCGATCCGCGAGACTCTACTAGACTTGCTCATGACTCGTGAGACCGACGGGAACCTAGTGCTCTGGTACCATATTGTCACGACCCAAAATCCACTAAGGTTCGTGGTGGCGCCGGACACCGATGTCAGGCAAGCCAACTAGAATTACTTAATTAAATCCTTATTATAACAATTTTGGAAACATTTCTTTTATACAATTTAAACAAGACTCAGTATATTCCTCCGAATAAGTAATGAAATATTTAAACAACTTTTAATATTTTTGAATAAATCTAATTACATCCCCAGAACCCGGTGTCACAAGTGCATAAGCAACTATCGATAAGGAAAATAAAATACAATCTCTGTCCGAAATACAGTAGACAGGGAACAAATAATAAAAATACTGAAGGGAAGTATACTAGCTGCGGGTCGTCTCGAACAATGCAGCTTACCTAGTCCCAGTGTCATCCATGCTGCTACGCCCAGTAAGTTGCTAGAGGTAAATATGCCTGTGCATTTAGTATGAGTACGTAATCAATGTGTACTCAGTGAGTATCCTGCCTAATCTCGAAGGAGTAGAGACGAGATGGCCAATTCCGACACTCACTAGCGGTCAATTAATAATATTCTATAAATGCGAGGAAAATCATGGATTTATAAAGTAGTTCAAATTCGCAAAGCCAGAAAACAGGTAAACACCTTCAACAATTAAGCAGGGGCTTCCAAGGTTTATTCTTTATTATCTCATCAATTTATATCAAGCCACGAAGGGCCAAATCCACATTTACAATTCTCAAGCGACAAATAAAATGCACAAATCATACTGAGGCGATGGCCCAATCCAATAGAAATGTAAATTGTGCACTGCCGAGGGTCGAACGGCACGAACCATAAATGCATCTATTACCCCGCTCGCGAATCATCCATGCGACGCGGTCAACATAAAATAAAAGATCACCCTACTCGCAAATCATCCATGCGACGCAGGTACACATAAGATACACAATCACCCTGCTCGCGAATCATCCATGCGACGCAGGTACACATAATATACATGCTCAAATAGCCAATTAGAATTTTATCGGGAAATAATTATCCAAATAAAATGAATTTTCTGTTTAACAATTCAGGAAATGATGTTTAATCTCTTTTTAAATTTGTTCACTAATCAAAGGTGATTAAAAAAATTCAAGTCATCAATGGGTTCATAATTAATCCAAGTATAACATGCTTATGGGTCCTAACTACCCGGACAATAGCATAGTAGTATCTACGGACGGTCTTTCGTCACCTCGTGCGTATGTAGCCCCCACATATAGGAGCACATAATCAATTATTTCACCTATGGGGTAAATTCCCCCTCACAAGATTAGAAAGGAGACTCACCTCTCTCCGAAGATCCACAACTGGCACTCTACATTCATCCGATGGCTCGAACCAACGCACAATGCTCCAAAACTAGCCAACGATCATACAAATCCATTAATATATGCTCGATTATACTTTACAACCCAATTATAATGATTTCTAACCCCGAACGAAAGGCTGACAAAAACGCCCTCGGGCCCACAAGCTCGGAATTCGAAATTTTTCGAAGATAAACTTTGCCCATGACCTTAGGAACATAAATATATAATTTTCTCTTAATTTCATACTCAAAATCGTGGTCAAAATCCAAGAACACAAATTTTCTAGGTCTTTCTCTAACCCTCAATTTTCTACCCATTTACATGATAACAATCCATACATAATCAATATATTTAACTCATAATAGGTGGAGATAGCATACCTTATCATTGATAATGAAAACCCTCTCTTGGAGCTCCCCAAAAATCGCCCAAGCCATGAAAATAAGAGAGAAATGACCAAAAACTGATTTTTAAAACAACTCTCTGACTCCAGCCTTTTTCATACCTGTGGAACTTTTTTCGCTTCTACGGTCCCACTTTTGCGGACACAACTTCGCTTCTGCGGACCAGGGCTCTAGTCCAGATTTAACTTCTGCGGTCAGCCAACCGCTTCTGCGGTTCCGCATCAGCGGATCAAGGGTCACTTCTACAGTCCTGGCTACCATTACGCTCGACTGCTTCTATGGCTTCCTCCTCGCTTCTGCGGGGCCGCTTCTGCGGTCCCATTTCCGCAGAAGCAGAAATACCAGATACCAGCTGCTTCAGTTCTTCTTAAATTCCAAGTTTCGATCTGTTAACCACCCGGAATCCACCCGGGGCCCCCGAGATCCCAACCAATCCCAAAACACATTATGAACCTGCTCGAAGCCTTAAATCACATCAAACAATGCTAAAATCATCAATCGAGCTCCAATCCAAGCTTTATAAACTTTGAACTTTCCAACTTCTACTTCCGGTGTTTAAACCCATCAAATCATGTCCGATTGACCTCAAATTTTGCACACAAGTCATATTTGACATTACGGACCTACTCCAAATTCCGGAATCAGATTCTGACCCTGATATCAAAAAGTCCACTTCCGGTCAAACTTCTCAAAAACCTTCAAATTTATATTTTTAGCCAAATGGCTTCAAAATGACCTACGGACCTCCGAATTCACTTTCGATCGCGCTCCCAACTCCAGAATCACCATACAGAGCTACTCCCAGTCTCGGAATCCCAATCGGACATTGATAACGCTGAAGTGCACTTCAAGCCAAACTTAAGAAATTTCTTCCAAAATGCTAACTTCCACAATAGATGCCAAAATGCTACCGGGTTATCCAAAACCTGAACCGGGCATACGCCCATGTCCCAAATCATCATACGAACCTACTGACGCCTTCAGATCCCGATTCTAAGGTCATTTACTCAAATATCAAATCCTAGATCATTCTTTCAACTTTCAACTTCCGAAATGAGAATTCTCTTCCCAAATCAACTCCAAACTTCCCGAAATTCAATTCCGACCATGCGTACAAGTCATAACACCTGAAATGAAGCTTCTCATAGACTCAGACTACTGAACGATGTGCTAGGGCTCAAAATGACCCGTCGGGTCATTACATATATTATATGTCATATGTTCTTCTTCTTCTTCTTCTTCTTCTTCGAGTTTCAATCTGAAATTTAGCCAAAATTAAGTCTAATCTTCATCAAACACCCTCAAAATTAAGATAAACTCCAAACAATATTTCTAATTATTTGCAACAACACACAATCTAAACAAATAATTATTTTTGAAAACCCAAATTTGAATTCAAAGCGTCAAAGATTTTTAATGGCTGTCAATGGTGGAGAGTCAAATACCTTCAAAATTTATTGATTGACAATTTCAATTTGAACATCAATTGTGCAACATGAAAGGAAATTGTTAAGTTAAAACTCTATAGTAAAACGATTAAATCCATTGATGAATTCCATTAAAAACATATACAACATTAAAGGATAAAAAAATAGAGGACATCAGAGGAAGAAAATGGGAAAATAACAGAGAATGAGAGATTGAGAGATAGGGAGAAAGAGAGCGCATGAGAGAGATCACAGAGAGAGAATAAGGATAGAGAAATAATTGATTCCTTATTCGATTCCTAATATAAAGGTATACACATTTAATTCCTAGAATGCATAACTGATAAATTATATATGCCTATGTAATTAAATTGAAACTTGAATAGAAAGAATAATAAAGTTTTAAATAAAGTATAGGAAGATAAAAATATCATTCAAAAACGTAAAAATTGCACGGAGTGTCCTATTTGGTCACCCCCATTTAACCTATACCCATTTTTTTAAAAGGTTTAACTTGTACCCAGTTTTTAAACAACTTCAGCCCCTTTCTCCTCCTTCTTCTCCTCCTTTATTTTCTTTTTCTTCTTCTTCTATTAACAACTGAAAGGCACTATGATTAATTCTCTAATACTACCACCATCTTAAGAGAAATTTTCATTCTGTTTTTAACATTGCCATGTGTACCGAAGTACTTTTTGTTTGATCAAGAGTTATCGTATGCTTTGTGAGTACAAAACAATACAAATAAGTTATGGGAAAATTATGGCAAATCGTAATAATCCATTGGACCAAGCGAAGAACATGAAAATAAGTGCTCAAAATTAAGAGGAGAAACATTAAAAGCCTTTATTGATAGTGTAGAGTAGGTCTGTCTCTCCATGGAGAGGTTCAGAGCCTTACAATGGTGTTCCTCTTCCCATAATATGGGTATTTTTGTGTGTTTTTTCACTCCCGGGAATAGTGGCAAAGAAGCCCCCCTTTCTAGGGCTCCCAACCTTAGTATTTATAGATGTGAACTTCGTGAGTTGACAATAAATGGTCGGGGACACGCTGAGGTTTCGTTCCCATGGGGGAATGAATGGGTAGTGCCCTCGTAGATTAAATCGGACAAGGGTCGAATCCTGTTATGAATAAACGGCCATACCACTTATTAATAATGGACTGGCTTAAGACGAGATTAGCTCCGTTAATTATCGTGAGATCAGATTCTGACCCATACAGTTAGTCCCTCCACTTATTGAGGTCGTGTTTCAGCCGAGCTCGATGAGCGGACTTCATCGATTGTGATTTAAAAAAGAAAAACTCAAATAAGGGGGTCGATTTATTGACGATGGTGGCCTTAGCTGTGTACACGTTGGAGATGGCCGTAGCCATGTACGTGACCTCGAATGTCGTAGAGTTTGTTTGTCGTAGTCGAGCTGGGTCGACTTATTGACGATGGTGGCCTTAGTCGTTTACACGCTGGAGATGGCCGTAGCCTTTCATGCACTGGAGACGGCCGTAGCCTTTCATACACTGGAGATGGTCGTGGGGAATGAGTATGCGCCAGGTACGTATTTGGTCAAGTCCAGAATTTTGAAGGCGTACATCACATTCTTTCGACGTTCGTAGGCCGTTGTGATTATTCTGACGGCGGGACATTAGTAGATGGCTGAGAAGCCGCTTCCCGGAGCTTGTCATAATGACGCATGCTTCGGCAGAACCGAATCGTTTTACGGTTGGTCGTGCAGTTAATGATGGCTATTGGGTTTCGCGAAAGCCATTTATGTTGCCTATAAAGGTGGATTGAGGCATTCATCTCTCATATCTTCATTGTTCATCTGAGAGAGATTCTGAGGAAACTTTTTCATTCTGCTAATTCATCTTCTCCTTTCTTTCCTTTGATTGTGATAACCTCTGTCTTGCCCACTGAATTCTATCCCTTTCTCTTTAGTAGATCAACAATGGCAGGCAGTTCCTCCCATGATTCTCTTCCGATAGATTTTTCGATCAATTTCTCGGTAGTTAAAGGGCCACCTCCGGTAGTGGGAGGTGCAGAACAGATAGAGACCAGAGAAGTTCCGTCGGTTGATGAGGTAGTTCCTCGGCCCGGAGGTCCGGCAATTGATTTCACCTCGACGGTGGAGAGGACCCGGTGGATGAAGCCCCGTTAATGGGGGAAATTAGGGTGGCCCGATTACAGGAACAGGGGGTCATTCCAACCCATGCAGACATCGTTCTCGCTAGAAACGACGAGCGGGTCCACACCGACCGCAGGGGATACTGCATTTTTTATGCCTATCCCTTTAGGTTAGGGTTCAAGATCCCGCTCCCAATGCTGGTGGTGGATTTTTACCGATATTACGGGGTGTGCCCAGGTCAGCTCACTCCTTCCCTCTACAAATTATTGGCAATGTTCATCAAGTACGCGGAATTGGCCCGTAGGGAGGTCACGCTACAGCATGTGCTTAGTCTCTACGCTCTCCAGAGAGTCCATGGCACCATGATTCAGGCGTGCCCTCGTGGGTTGAGTGGCCTGGTCATGAGATTGGATGATGAGGTCGACCCTCGCCCTTTCGAGCACTTCTTTTATATCAGGACCAGGCATCTGGTGGCGGATGCTACTGGGTTCCCAGAGGCTTGGAACCATGCACGTAAGTTCTTTAGTGGTCGAATTCCCTTTTCTTCCCCTCTTTACAATTCGTGATCATGAGCGTTAACTTGTGTCATTTTTTGTAGCCGATAGGTCACCGTCGGCCCTATTGCCTTGGATGCATGAGTGGGTCGAGGCCGTACTCCCCCATACAGCAAGGATACGCACATGGGCATCTTTTTGAGCGAGGCATGGTCGTAGAACCGCAGCCGGTGAGAATTCGACTTCTACTTTTTTGTTCTGTTTCGTCTCTATTTACTTTATTTTTCTATGATCAGGGAGGGCACGCCGCGTCAGGGCTCCTCAGCTGGCCTTTGATCGGCCTGGTGCGACCGCTCGGCTTATGGCAGCACCGGTGTCGTGCCCAGTATCGAGGGCGGTGTCGGTTGAATCTTCAGTAGCTCATTCTCCAGTACGGGCTGCATTTCGGGTTGAGGGGACGTCGGGAGTTGTGTGCCCTAGGGCGGAGTCGCCCTTAATTGAGTTGGAGGAGGAGGAGGATGAGAGGCCGCTGATAAGGCGGAGGGTTGCGTTCGTGCCGGCTCCTCTCGTGGTGATTAACTTGGATTCCCCCCCCCCCAGCAGATACGGAGAAGAGTGCGGCTACAGTGTCTGGCCTTGAGGGCGGACAAATAGTGGGGGTTGCCCCGGTTGGCTTAAGCCATGATGATATCGTCGCTTCGGTAACTCGATCGGTGGTTCCAGTCGCTGAGATGGGAAGTAGTTCCTCAGCGGCTATTATTGTTGGTGAACCAAGCGCTCCTTCGGTGGCTATAGCGGGTGCCTCGACCTCGCAGGCGGCAGTAGGAGGGAGTGACACCAGGGGTGACGGATACGAGTCTGAGTCCGACTTGGATCTTGATGATGTCCGTATGATTCAAGAAGGTCTCACCAACTCAACGATGTGTGCTGAGGGGCGATCTCGCTTCGTTGAGGTTCCCGCGGAGTCGAACTTATTGCCCCAAGGGAATAGCTTGGTACCGCTGTTTGAGGTGCTATGCTCGGAGACTGAGAACGTGTCATTGAGGGACGTCACAGATATCGGACTGATGAATGAAGTGGCTATGATGGGCCTGAGGGTACATCACTACGACCTTAGTTCATTTTTTCCTTGCCTTGGTTTATTCTTTATCGTAATCGCTGTTTTTGCTTTACAGTCTTATCTGTTGGAGATGGAGAGCATCCGCCGAGCCCGCACCTGTTCGGGGGTATTTTTACGAGCGTTGGAGAAGTAACGTCGCTGCCGAGACCGGTGTCGGGAGATGCGCGAGCGCTTGAGGAATGACCTCCGTAGCCAGGCCTTGGTCGAGGAGCTAGCGAGGCGGGAGCTTCAGGTGCAGCAGGCACTTGGCAGAACGCGCGCCCTCGAGGAGCAGCTTCGTCAGAAGGACGAGAAGCTTGAGGTGGGAAGGAGGGACGCAGCTGACAGGGAGCGCCAAGATTAGGCCAAGGTAGCAGAGGCCGCTGCAGCATGGAACGGGAAGGTGACCGCGTTGGAGGGTGAAGTCGTGGCTTTGAGGCAGCAGGCGAGGATCGCTTCGATGAAGGCTGCAGGGTTGGAGGAGGTGCTTCTTGTTCGTGAGAGGGAGTGGGGGTTGGAGAGAGCTGTCGCGGCCTTTAGAGAGGCGGGGCTAGAGCACCGCATTGGGGTCTTTGAGCGGGATGCCCAAGCCATGGCAGATCGGATCGTGGCCTTGGAGGGGGAGAATCAGCGCCTACGGGACCAGGCCGCCCCTTCCAACCAGGCTTGCAAACTTTGGGTTTTTGCCGAGGCCCAACGCGATGCATATTAGAATTTGTGGGAGGACGGTATGGTGACCGAGGCTGCATTCTAGGAAGCGCATTAGAAGGCTCGTGAGGCCCGTACTGACTGTGGCTTTGACGCGGCGACGCCAAAGGTTGGCGATGGTGTAGATGACGGTGCGGATGGCGCCGAGTAGAAAGATTAATTATATTTTTTGTTTCGCTTGCCGCTTGGCGATTTGGGTGTTTCTTGTTTTTCTTCTCCCCTTTTTTCTTATTTACCAGCCTTGGCCGGGTGTAAGCGGGGATGACCCGCCATTGACTTTGTAAATATATGAATTTTCTTTTCCATTGCCTGCCTTGTGCTTGTTTTGTGTCTTTCCTTTTTTTCCCCTTAGACTTTTCTTTTGCGTGTGTTCAAGGGGTGATTTGTTGAGTTTGACTCTGGTAGGCATGTTAATGTCTGGTTATTAGCGGCCCTGCTTCTTCGACTCGATGCGGGCGAGTCTTAGCCGTTATTTGGCTATAGCGGCACTTAGCTTTAGTCCCAATTCAGACACAGTCGAACTGCCGATCGTTATGGTAAAAAATATAGCCTCGTAGTTTGACCGGGGCTGAAATTTACGTGGTCCGAATCTTAATTCGAGTTGGGAGTACTTACTTGAATGGCGAGGGTGCCTATCCTGCACTTCAATTCGTTGGAGGTCGGGCTTTGCTTTCCCTGATGACGGCATTTTGCCAGAGTCTTGGTTCAACTGTGGTTGATCTTGCTAAATTTGAGGACGAAGGCATCCATCCTTATAGTTCGAGCGAGGTCGAGCTCGTTGGATATAATGGCGAAGGCGCATAGCCTGAGTCTTGGTTCAATCGTGGTTGAACTTATTGGCGAAGGCACGTAGCCGGAGTTCCAGTTCGACTATTGTTGAACTTCATTAAATTTGATAGCGAAGGCACATAGCCTGTCTTGGTTCAACCGTAGTTGAACTAATTGGCAAAGGCACGTAGCCGGAGTCCCAGTTCAACTGTTGTTGAAGTTTGTTAACTTTGATGGTGAAGGCACATAACCTGAGTCTTGGTTCAACCGTAGTTGAACTAATTGGCGAAGGCACGTAGCCGGAGTCCCAGTTCAACTAATGTTGAACTTTGTTAACTTTGATGGCGAAGGCACATATGTGCCTGAGTCTTGGTTCAACCGTAGTTGAACTAATTGGCGAAGACACATAGCTGGAGACCCAGTTCAACTTTTGAACTTTGTTAACTTTGATGGCGAAGGCACGTAGCCGAAGTTCCAGTTCAACTGTTGTTGAGCTTTGTTAACTTTGATGGTAAAGGTGCATAGCCTGAGTCTTGGTTCAACCGTAGTTGAGCTTTTTGGAGAAGGCATATATCCTGAGTCCTAGTTCAACTGTTGTTGAACATAGTCTAACTTGATGGCGAAGGCGCATAGCCTGAGTCTTGGTTCAACCGTAGCTGAACTTTTTGGCGAAGGCACATAGCCTGAGTCCTGGTTCAACCATAGTTGAACTTTTTGGCGAAGGCGCATGGCCTGAGTCTTGGTTCAACCGTAGTTGAGCTAATTGGTGAAGGCGAATAGCCTGAGTCCCGGTTCAATCGTAGTTGAACTGTTCGGTGAAGGCGCATAGTCTATCTTGGTTCAGTCGTAGTTGAACTAATTGGCAAAGGCGAATAGCCGGAGTCCGGGTTCAACCATAGTCAAACTTTTGGCGAAGGCACATGTCCTGAGTCTTAGTTCAACCGTAGTTGAACTAATTAGTGAAGGCGAATAGCCTGAGTCCCGGTTCAATCGTAGTTGGACTTTTCGGTAAAGGCGCGTAGCCTGTGTTGGTTCAACCGTAGTTGAACTAATTGGTGAAGGCGAATAGCCTGAGTCCCGGTTCAACCATAGTCAAACTTTTGACGAAGGCGCATAGCCTGTGTTGGTTCAACCGTAGTTGAACTAATTGGTGAAGGCGAATAGCCTGAGTCCCGGTTCAACCATAGTTGAACTAATTAGTGAAGGCGCATAGCCTGAGTCCTGGTTCAACCATAGTTGAACTTTTTGGCGAAGGCGCATGGCCTGAGTCTTGGTTCAACCGTAGTTGAACTAATTGGCGAAGGCGAATAGCGTGAGTCCCGGTTCAATCGTAGTTGAAATTTTAGGTGAACGCGCATAGCCTGTTTGGTCCAACCGTAGCTGAACTTTTTGGCGAAGGCACATAGCCTATGTTGGTTCAACCGTAGTTGAACTTGTTGGCAAAGACGCATAGCCTGAGTCCCGGTTCAACCGTAGTTGAACTGTTTGGTGAAGGCGCATAGCCTGTCTTGGTTCAACCGTAGTTGAACTTGTTGGCGAAGGCCCATAGCCTGAGTCCCGGTTCAACCGTAGTTGAACTGTTTGGTGAAGGCGCATAGCCTGTCTTGGTTCAACCGTAGTTGAACTCGTTGGCGAAGGCGCATAGCCTGTCTTGGTTCAACCGTAGTTGAACTTGTTGGCGAAGGCCCATAGCCTGAGTCCCGGTTCAACCGTAGTTGAACTGTTTGGTGAAGGCGCATAGCCTGTCTTGGTTCAACCGTAGTTAAACTCGTTGGCGAAGGCGCATAGCCTGTCTTGGTTCAACCGTAGTTGAACTTGTTGGCGAAGGCGCATAGCCTGTGTTGGTTCAACCGTAGTTGAACTTGTTGGTGAAGGCGCATAGCCTGAGTCCCGGTTCAACTGTAGTTGAACTGTTTGGTGAAGGCGCATAGCCTGTCTTGGTTCAACCGCAGTTGAACTCGTTGGCGAAGGCGCATAGCCTGTCTTGGTTAAACCGTAGTTGAACTTGTTGGCGAAGGCGCATACCCTGAGTCCCGGTTCAACCGTAGTTGAACTGTTTGGTGAAGGCGCATAGCCTGTCTTGGTCCAACCGTAGTTGAACTTGTTGGCGAAGGCGCATAGCCTGTCTTGGTTCATGGGTTTTGGGGAGCTGAAGCTCGATTTTGATTCGAGACCTTGAGCAACTTAATCGTTATCTTCCCAATCGGGGTATGTAGGCTGTCTTGAAGCAATTCTCGATTCGAGATTCCTCCGTGCTGGTTTCTGGCTGGAGCCCTTATCAGGGATGTGGGAGTTCTCTTATGATGATTCTCCCCAAAAGGGGGGGTTTCTTCTTCTTGTTTGCACTATCCGATAGATGAGAGATAGGGGAATTGGATCTTCGAGTTCCATCGGTCTGATATGTCGCTTTGGCTCGTTTGAGTTGGGTTGTTCTTCCTTTTCCGGTGTTTCTTTCCTTTTGGTCCATGGACGAACTACGCGATTTTGCTATGAAATCCCCACAGACAGCGCCAAATTGTTTGCTCAAAAGTTATTGTATGCGTTGTGAGTGCAAAACAATACAAATAAGTTACGGGAAAATCATAGCAAATCGTAATAATCCATTGGACCAAGCGAAGAACATGAAAATAAGTGCTCAAAATTAAGCGGAGAAACATTAAAATCCTTTATTGATAGTGTAGAGTAGGTCTGCCTCTCCATGGAGAGGTTCAGAGCCTTACAATGGTGTTCCTCTTCCTATAATATGGGTATTGTTGTGTGTTTTTCACTCCCGGGAATAGTGGCGAAGAAGCCCCCTTTTCTAGGGCTCCAACTCTTAGTATTTATAGATATGAACTTCGTGAGTTGGCAATAAATGGTCGGGGCCATGCTGAGGTTCCGTTCCCATAGGGGAATGAATGGGCCATGCCCTCATAGATTAAATCGGACAAGGGTCGAATCCTGTTATAAATAAGCGGCCATACCACTTATTAATCATGGACTGGCTTAAGACGAGATTAGCTCCGTTAATTATCGTGAGATCGGATTCTGACCCATACACCTTTTATTTGGAGATGATATTAAATGTCATTTTACAGTTTTGTATTCTGAAATCTCGTCTTAAATCCACATTCTTACCTGTTTGGATCGAGGGATTTTTCCTTACGTATTCCGCATTCACTTCTGTAAATCCACTATACTTGTTTGGTTTTATATTTAAAAAAATTAGATATAAAAATACAAACTCAAATTAGAGGTCAAATGGTTTGTATTTGAAACGTGGAATCCAAGTCCATTCCTATCAATATGTGTTTGGTCTTGGAAGTCACACTACAAGGGAAGGAAAGAGGGAAAACTAACACTGCAAGGTATTTCGTATCAGTAAATATTCTATTTTAACTTGTAAGTTTTATTCTATTAACAGCTTAAGCTTGTTCATTTATATTTTATTCTTCCTGCAAAATTGTATTGTACTTCAGCTTATACAGTGCTGCAGTTACTTCAACTTATACAGTGCTGAAGTTTTTATAAATGAACTAAATAGCTTCAACATCTTTTGCTGAAATTTTTGGAAAAGCTTATATAGGACAAAAAAATTCAGTTTATTTAGTGTTGAAGTTAATGAACTAAATAACTTCAGCATCTTTTGCTGAAGTTTTTAAAAAAGCTTTATGACAAAACTAATGAATTTAGGACAAAAAAACTTTAGCTATTTTAGTGCTTATGTTTTTACAAATGAACTAAATAACTTCAGTATCTTATCCATGACAAAAAAACTTCAGCACTGCCTTTGCTACTTCAGGCCCGTCTACTAGAATGCTGAAATTTTGCGTGTTGTCTTTGCTACTTCAGCCTCGTATGCTAAAGTTATGCGAAAAATTGAATACGCTTGCAAATTTTTTTATAAAACGGACACAAATTAAAACGTGACCCAAAAAATGGGTACAAATACAAACCCCCCTTCTAAAACTGAAGGTTGCGTCAACCAGGCAACAAGCAGATGATATGTTTTGGGCCTTTTGGCCCTTAGCCATCCACTTTGTGCCTTATCCAGTCCACAACCGAGCACAGCGGTGTAAACATTGAACATTGTGTAAAAATAGTAAGGTATTGCCAATTTTCGAACTGGTCAATTAAAAATGGCCAGTATTTATCAAGTTAATGAAAAAATAGCCACTATTTTGCTGTAATAGAGACTGGTCCAGCATAATATATTGGAGTTCGGTGCACTTGTGTATGAACTCCAGCATATTATGCTGGATCGGTATACTTTGCTGGCTCCAGTATAATATACTAGAGACTGGAGCACTGTTGCTCCAAACTCCAATATATTATACTGGACCAATATACTTGCTGGAACTCCAGTATATTATGTTGGAGTTCTAGTGTACTTATGTTGAAACTCCATCATATTATGTTGGAGTTCAAGCATACTATCCTGGAACTTCAGTATAATATGTTGGAGTTCAAGTATACTTATGTTGGAACTCCAGCATAATATACTAGAGTATTTTTCGGGTTTTGAACAGTATTTTCGCTCAGATTTATCTTTACATAAAAAGTGACTAAATTTCGATTACTTTTGAAATTGAGCTATTTTTGAACGACCAGTTGTAAATCTAACTATTTTTAAATTTCTCCATCATTAAGTTATTCAAAAGACATATTAAATATATAGTTTTGAAAATAAAATAAATTATCTACTACAACAGATAAATATAATTTGATAAAATAAAAATTCTATTCTAAGCGGATGGCAATAATCACTAATCAGAGATGTCTTTACTCTTTAGTCACTATTTAAAATGTATTTACTCTTTAGTCAGTGCTTAATAAATTATTATCTGCCCAGACGAAAATACCCTTGTGTTAGACATGGGCGTTGCGTAAATATTAATGATATCATGTCATTAACTTCATGAATGTTATGTAAATATTAAGGACAAAGTATCCTATCATGTCCTTAACTTTATATGTGCAGTGTAAATGTTAGGGACATGGTGTCCTTAATTTCATGTGTGCAGTATAAATATTAAGGACATAATGTCCTTAACTTGTATTTGCACCTTCTGTTGTTAAACTTTAGGACCTCATGTCTTTAACTTCATATATGCAGTATAAATGTTAAGGACATAGTGTTCTTAATTTTATGAGTATTGTATAAATATTAAGGATATGGTGCCATTAACTTCATGAATGTTATATAAATATTAAGGATAAAGTGTCCTGTCATCTCCTTAACTTCATATGTGCAGTGTAAATGTTAAGGAGATGGCGTCCTTAACTTCATGTTTGCATTGTAAATATTAAGGACATAATGTCCTTAACTTGTATTTGCACCTTATGTTGTTAAAGTTTAGGACCTCATGTCCTTAATTTCATATATGCAGTGAAAATATTAAGGACATAGTGTCCTTAACTTTATGAGTGTTTTGTAAATATTAAGGACATGGTGCCCTTAATTTCATGCATGTATAAATATCAAGGACAAAATGTCTTTTCATGTCCTTAACTTCATACGTGCAATGTAAATGTTAAGGACATGACGTCCTTAACTTCATGTGTGCAGTACCGTAAATGCTAAGGACATGACGTCCTTAACTTTATGTGTGCAGTGCTGTAAATATTAAGGACACCATGTCCTTAATATTTACACAACACTCGTAAAGAAAGGATAAAAACGTCTTTTCATATTAACTTTAATAAAATAGTGACTATTTTGCGCAGCATTAAAATTATTAAATAAAAAACTAAATATCATACTATTAAATAGTAGCCACGTTGTTTCTACCCAAAATGTCCTCGGAAGGTTTGATTTGCGGCTGGACTCAATTGATTCTGGTTACGATCGCCTTCATTATCTTGAAAGTAAACGTAACTAAAGGTTTAATTGCCTTATACCAAGAAAACTACTCCTTTTCCATTACCCGTGTTATTTGCTCGTCGTACTTAAATGGTAGTTTTATAAATGATTATATAATTATGATTTTTTTTTTATTAAAGTCATATAACTTTATTTTCTCACACAAAAATTATATAATTATGACTTTTTTTTCCCAAAAATCATATAACTATGTTTTCTCACACAAAAATCATATAACTTTTTCTAATTCCAGTAGTATTTTCTTATTTTGTGATTTTTATTTTTTATTTTCAGTCTAATTAATAATACTAATACAATTAAAATAGGGACGACTCAAACTGACCTGGTCCATCCGACCCAATACTTATATATATAAATTAAAATAATACTAAAAGTGAATAGTAAATTCTTCAAAACATGATACTTCTATCTTTTATTTTAGTTTTAAAGTTTTTTATTCAAATTAATAGCATTTTATTTGAAGTGTTCTCTAATTATACATTTTATTTCTTTATTTTTTTGTCTGAATCTCATGTATTCCGAACTAAGCTTTTTTATGGGGGAAGAATTCACCTTTTGTATTCTTTTAACTTGTGTATATGGTTATTGGGCCATGCTCGGTTAGGTCATTCCTATTTTAAGGAAAAAAATATAAAATTAACGGCGAAATTAATTACATTTGCTAGAGGGGCCCAATAAGCATATACACAAGTTAAAATAATACAAAAAGTGAATTCTTCCCCCATAAAAATCTTAGTTCGGAATACATGATATTTGACAAAAAAATAAAGAAATAAAATGTATGATTATGTATGTGTGTGTGTGTTATATGTATACAATTCACATATAAATAAAAATATTTTATCGGTTATTATTTTTGAGAGGGCTAAAAATATACTCATATTTCTCCTATTTTAATCGGGTAATTATTTATTCGACTGAAAATAAAAAATAAAAACACGTGAAATAAGAAAGAAAATTTATTTTCCGGCCTTTATGATTTTTATGTGAGTTAGTGAAAGTTTTATGATTTTTGTGTGAGAAACCTAAGATATATGACTTTTGTGAAAAAAAAAAATTTGTTATATAATTTTTGTGTGAGAAAATAAAATTATATGACTTTGGTGGAAAAAATTATAATTATATGACAATTTGTGAAATTTATCCCGGACTTAAAAGTCTAAATCATTAACCCTTGTACGAGAAGAAAGGGTAAAAAAAGAAGAATTTCTCCCTTTTCATTTATCCTTGTTCTTTTATAATTATACTTTTTATTTTCTTTTTTAGTGGGAAAAAAATACTCAAAGATTTGATAGATAAACACACACAAAGAAGGATGTTTCTATTGGGTTTAGCAGTGGCAAACGGGCGGGGCGGATATGGTTCGGGTTGAAAACGAGTAATGAAAAAATGGATCAATTATCCGATCCGACCCATATTTAATACGGATAAAAAATGGGTTAACCGGCGGATAATATGAATTATCCATATTATCCATGACTTCTTGTATATGATCACTTTTGAGAGAATTCTTAGTCTCTCTAACTTGAGAAACCCCAATTTGAGGCTTTACAAATCTAAAAGTTAGACTCATTGGTTATCCATTAGTTACTCATTGGTTATCCATTTTATAAATGGATAATATGGTTTTGATCCGTATTTAAAAGTTCATTATCCAGCCCATTTTTTAGTGAATAATATGAGTAGTTAACTATTTTTTTGAATCATTTTACCACCCCTAATTGGGTTGAATATGAAAAAATGTAGGATAAGAAAACTGGTGGAAAAGCCACGGCAAAATTCTTGGTCAAGCGAGGGCCTAAGAGGGCAAAACAAACAGTGACACGTAGGGGTTTACAAAGAAAATCGACAAATCGTACCAATCCGATAATCCGAGTCAAACCGAAAAAAAAAACTTGACTATAGTTTGGTTTGATTTGGTTTGGTGTGGGGAAAAAAAACCCGACCATAATTGGTTTGGTTTGGTTTTAACTAAAGAAAGGTAAACCGAAAC